>JANVCG010061781.1:0-18286 GCA_025505365.1 Haliclystus inabai
TGACATTTTAGGGTATGTGTTTTTTGCTGCATGAAATTTTTGGGTAGTATACAAAATTTCAAATGGCACACCCCCAACTTCAATCGACTGAAGACCCCTCTCCTCTGGATCGTTAACCCATCGTTTTGATTCAGTATGTACTGCTGAGGGCAAATCCAATCATTTGCGAAGCTGTATCCCACCAATGAAACCGTTGCCATGAAATGCATTTACCGAGAAAACTGTACATGATTTCCTTGTAACACGGACTACACGGTCAAAGAGGCATTCCCTCTTCGACAAACTTAAAGGGGCGTGACGGACCGGCATGCTCTGTTTTGTAAAACGTATACGTTTTTCAAAACCTCCTCTCTATGTTACTACAGTGACATCATCAAAAGCATTGTGAAGGGCTTTTCAGAGGGAAAAGACTAAATTCAACTCGCTGCAGTTCCATTTAGCGTCCAGTCTCTTTCTAAGAATGACGACAACGCGGTTACGTTCTCAACATTGTGTAGTTTGGCGTCATTCTCTCGTTCACTTGCAATGTTCAACATGGTTTATGGCGGAGAGCATGCCAGTCCGTCTCGCCCCTTTTAAAAGCTTCAGGAATAATCATTATCATAATCAACATAGTTATAGTAATTGGAAAGACCCCAAAAATAAAATCTGTGAAACATCAAGGCCTCTATAAAATGACGTATATCTTCGGGAAGAGCCAAAAAACGTAACTCTCAACAAATTATGGGAATAAAAACAATGAAATGTGTATGCTAGCTCTTCATGCTCTTTCTAGGTAGGATTTTAGATGAAATAATTTTCAAATGCAAAACGTGTAGCTTTCAATACTGTGGAAAAGCCGATAGTGGCTATGTATGTAATGTACCTTGCATCTCTCAACAAATTTTTATTTCAAAATAAATCAGAACATTTGTCATATACTTTTTAAAATTCAAAATAAATTGAAAGGGCACTTACATCATGAAGGTTGAAAATAGCTACGTAATGATGTTAAAAAAATCTTGTTTAGTTAAATTATTAAAAGGCCCCCATTATAGATTAATTTATTGGAAAGTATCTATGGTGGATGGAGGTTTAAAAAAGTCTATCATAAAAGATAAAGTTACATTCCAGTTGAAATGATTTATAATTCGATTCTAATCGCACTCAGATCTTTCCGACTCCTAAGTGTTGCAAAGATTCTGTAGCCATTTCGATATGATAGGTGAGTTGGGTCAGCTGCACTTTGACATCGTCCCAGTCCCCTTTTTGTGCTATTTCTGCATTGTGTATTGCATCTACGACGCCAGGAAAAACACTTCCAGCATAGTTATTAGTACGACTTGGCGAGAAGAGAACATGCCTGGAAGGAATAGAGATTATTTATTACCACGTGATTAGTCAAATTTTAGTATTTCCATGAGCTATTAGTTCTTTGTATGCTTCTATCGTTTTAAGGTCTGGTACTTGTAAAAAGAGTCTTGATTGAAATTCATGTAACCTTTCAGACGTTGCCAATGTAAACAAATTTTAGCATCGCTTCAAGAAGCAATTACATGGTATATCATAAAACTCAAAATTGCTTGTAAATATTTTTTATCTATACTATTCCCTCATTTCTTTTATTTTTATTTTAAGTCCTGTGAAAAAAACGCTTTTAGCTCATCAGGGTTTGATGATGATGATGATGATGATGATGATGATGATGATGATGATAAATAGATTTTACAAGGTTATGCACTGGATTACCTAATTGACCGTCTGTTCGGCAGTCCTTCTTGGATGATGAAATTTCTTTCAAGTTGCATAAGTTGATCATTAATAGATCGAATAGCTAATGTACTATTGAAAGAAAGGAAAAACTATCAAAACTAGAAGTGCGATAATAATAAGAAGGTTGTCCCATCTTTTGTTCCTGATTCATGATTCAAGGGAATAATTGAGGGTAGATATTTCAAGATTTTGAAATTAATTACATCTAATTTTAGGCTGTGTTGAAAATCCTTGACTACCAAATAGTGTGAATTTCCACCGTTCAAAGACATACTATTCATTTGAAAAAATATTTTGGGTATGATTTATTTTGATCAGGAAATACTATTTATGGGGTGTTTTGAGATTCAACTCCCGAGCCTCTCATCTCCCTCCTCTGAACGCGTGTATTTATAACGTAGGCAACGTACAACGTATAAGGAATGCTACTGTTGTATTCGTATGCTTATCCGATAAGGCCTCATAACTGTTTCATACCACAATTTTTTGTACTCTTTTCCGCAAAGAAATTTGGTTTCACCATCTACGCTTTTGATTAGGAGGAAGTGCGTAAATCAAGCATTTTGTTTCTCGTTGAACACGTCCTTTTGCGATTGATATCGAATGACCTTAATTCAAAAACAATTATTCATAGCTATTGTATGATTGTGATACAGAGGAGAGGTTGTTGTTGTTGTACTGGTGATCAGTACTACATACTCTTGTTAATAAACATATACTATAGAAGTTAGCATTTGCATATTAGTTAATTTGAAGCCTGTGTCTGTAAAATACTGTATATAGTGATGTTCGCAGTTCGCACTCATAGAAAAAGCTACGACTTAGTTTGGTATTGATCACAAGATAAGTCAATTTAGCCACTTACTCGTCGAGAGGAACATCATCACGTCTTTTGTAAAACGCTATGACTGCATTCGAGAATTGGTTCACAGCTTTTCTCAGAAGGACTGAAAATTCAAGCATTGAAAATTATACAATTGTATAATTATTAAATAAATGGTGTTCCAAATAATGAGTTAATCTTGCCTCTCCCCAATCTGCAAGCATCGGAGTCACATACTCACCGGTGTCTAAATCATGGACTTGAATGTTGTTGCCATTGTTACGATCAAAATCATCGACGTAATCCTTCAACTGTGTAGCGTATCTTTTTAAATTGAAAGGAATCAAGACAGAATCAGCATACTTCAACGCCAGCGCTACAAGTACCTCAGCAACACGACGGTGATATTTCATTTTGCGATCGACAAATGTTGTCATCCAATGAAAGTTATCATGAACAGAATGGTAAACGGGGTAACTGGTGAGACCTGCCTTTTTCTAAAAGAATTAAATCATCATAACAATGTCAAGAAGGAGAAAATGTGAGAGTCACTTTGTAGCAGATCGTTGATATAGCCTACCTTTAAATATGTGTACCGAATATCAACACAAGGAATGCCGATTCTTGACTGGAATGGTGCAAAATCACTGCCCGAGCCAAGCAAGAAAACCCTGAGAAAAACAAAATACAAACATTTATATACTGTTCGAATAAAATAATATTCAATTTATAATAAATCTTATAGCGGGTTGGGTTGGTATTATTTGAAAAATATCAATGGACTAAATAGTCAAGAAGCATAATATAAAGAAGCTAGCATTTCTGAACAGGGCATTTTCAATTGTAGAAATGAAAATGGAGCACAAGTGCTGGAAGCTCACTCAATCATAAAAGATGTTTGAAAATCATCATTTAGAGAAAATATCAATAGAGGACAAATGTGCACTGTATTAGCACACCAGGGCATATATTGCATAATGTGAAAGCACAAAAAATGAAGAAAGAAGGTGAGAAGACAACTTACTTAGGTTCATCTTCAAACTGAGGACTTGGTGTTATGTTTTTCCAACCTTCGTATAAATTCAAGTCACTATTTGGATCACGGAACTAAAATATAAAAAAAAACACAGCAATGAACAGCTATATAGATCTTCTAATGTATAGACAAAAAAATAAAGTATTCATTCATTTTGCTACTGTGAGTTGCAATATATAGACGATATATATATATATTCAAAATTTATAATTTGATATACAATATAGTACATAATAATATATTTAACTGCTTTGTAAAACAAAAGTTATCGCGTTTAATTTTCACTGATTAGATTGCCTGCATGATGATCGCTTCGGCACAAAACTCAGAGTAGCAAATTGAATGATTGATTTTTTCGTCTATTTATTAATGTATATTTAACTTCTATAGCTGTTTACCACGTATTCATTACACCAATCTCGATACTGCAGAAAAATTTGAACTCAAATCTATAAGGCGAAATGCCAGCTGACGAAATTTAAACATGTGGATTCGCAACAACATCTTGGATTCCATCAAATTATGTGGTGGTGGCTCACTATGCACGAGAAGGGCAACAAATGAACTTGTATCCTACCTCTTTCGTGATGTCAAATACAGAATCAGTCATCAGTGGTGATGCCTTTAATCGAAATGTTTCGTTACCTGTCAATCAAATAAATTTTAGCGGTATCGTATCAATGATGTCTCGATTACGTTTTTTGAATTTTCAAACCAATATTTTAAGATGAAACAATCAACAGGTTATATACGATCAATACGAAAGCCTTCCAAGAATTGATGCTTCGTAAACTAAAAAATATAATCTCACAAATTTCCGCAAACGTCTTCTTCAATCATACCTTCAACGGCACTATCTACGTTCAAGTAAGCAATTCCACGCTTGTCAAGCATTTCTTGGAATTCCTGGAATAGAAAATAAATGGTGGTACTTAATTTGGGCCGGTTAACTGAACGATATAGGTGATTATGTCTTGCGAGGCATATTGTCGTGTCTCGCTTAAGGAGGAAATGTCAGAGCCTTCTACAAAAAAGGCTATATATTGTTTATAGAAGGCTCTGGGAAATGTGACAGTTGAGGTTGACAACCCTCAGACGAAGAACACGCGTTTTGTTAACTGATGGATTCACGAGAGGAAACGTCTTCATACCCTCTCTTCACAGAATACCTGATTGCTTCGTGCAGAATCGAATATAATACTAATGAAGAGACGAACGATAACTCATCTAGTTTGAAGTCCTAGAGCACAGCCTAGCATATATGCAAACGAGTTGAAGAAGAGCTGCTCTTGGTTTTGTACGTTTTCTGTTCAGGGTATCGCAGATTTATACCACGCAGTTGGATTTAATGGTGGGATATATGATCAAGCATTGCTGTACCTCTGTCCATTCTGTTGAGCCTATAATTCCATATTCTTCACCATCCCAACTGCAAAATTTAATCGTTCGTCTTGGTCTCCATCCTTTTCAAGCCGAATCAAAAGAAAAATTAGAACTACAGCGAAACCTGCGTTTAAGAGCCAACAGTAACATTATTTGGTGACCATGATAGACAGGTGGATTCATCTATCTCGCTAATTACAATTGTAATGACTTTCCTAACTAACAGAAATATTCACGATGATACCCACAGACAAATTCAAACCTTTTATATTAAATAAAACTGCAATTTGTATAGGCATTGATGTATCCTAGCCTAGCTCCACGTGCCCACATTTCGTTGCTCTACATCTACAGCAAAGCGTAAGTCGCCGGAGTGTGCTAGCGGGGACATGTGGCACTTGTCTAGATGTCTCCTTACCTCCCTTTTTAATCTCCCCTATAGCTCGTGCTCCTTCCAAAAGGGTCGCAGTACCACTGGAAGGGTCAACTGCCCCAAACACCCAAGCGTCTCGATGATTCCCAACTAAAACCAATCGATCTGCAATCCAGAAACAACAATCAACATCATGATCACTTTTTTTTTAACTTTTTTTTTTTAATTTTTAAACTTTTAACTTTTAAACTTTTTTTTTTTTATTTAAATGTTGAGAACAGATTTTGAAAACTTTTATTGCGAATCTACACCAGCTATCGTCAGAGTAAACGACTCTTTCGTGAAGAGTTTACCTGGTTCGACAGCGCCGTATATTGTTGCAATCACGTTCTGTATCTTTCTTCTTTCTTTGTAAACATGGACATTCATACCCACCCTAAAAAACAGTCAAAATATTATGCTCTATACTCCAGAATGAATCAAGAAATCAATGGTATTTCATCAGCCTCGCCGAGTCTCTTCTTCTTCCTATCTGTGCAGGTATATAGTGGGAAGCTTTCATCTGCTTCAGTCAAATGCACTGTATTTCATATGGAATTTCTTGAACCTTCACTTTCTGCATAATTCATAGTACAACCATGCCTGATGCAAAGGTTTTTAATATATAGCTTTTCAATCTACCATCATTTTTATCTCAGTTCACGTTGTTTTGCGCACCTGAATCCCTTCTTGGCTGTAACGTTGTATGTGAAATCAAATCCCCCTTGCCAGTATTCATCTTTAGGGTCAATGCCATTCATTTTCCTTTTGTGAAAGAGAAAACATTTTAATTGAGCAAAAATATATGATCTCTTTGCCTCTTTGTTTAAAAAGCCTTTCGAGACAAGCTAGCAATTTGACAGGTAGCTCGAATTTTTAATGCAGAAACTGTTCAACAAACCTAGCAGGTACTTTACTTCAACAAATTGTCTAGAAATAGTCCCACTAAATTTTGTAAAGAATGCATTCTTCAAACCTGCAGTGTGCTGGATTAAAGCAACGGAATTGAAGGCATAAAACGTAATGTTTCTTCATCAATTGAACTAGAAGTTTTGAATTGAATCTAAAGAGGGATTTTGAGATTTTCATATCTTATACACTGGGAAGCCCTTTCCATGCGTCACTATACCAGTTGCCATTTGTTGGCCCACGATGACTAATTGTATTGTACAGTATAGGGAAATACATGTTCAATAATTATGACCCTTTGAGAACAGCCTGTTAGAAGTGATTGACCTCATGGAAGCAATTTTAAATTTAAACCAAATATAGGTATAGATTTAATGATGATCATCTTCTTGTTAGCTGAAACAACAGCATCAATTATGACATTGCAAAATTAGGGTACTGCACGTTGGCCGATTTGTGTATAGAAAACGGAATAGTTCTTTTGAAAAAAGATCATGTCTTGGTTGGAATTGATTATTTGATTTTATCATTTTGCAGCTTATTCAAGTAAGGATATAGATCGATAATTATACATGCTGATGATGTGATTTCAGGGTTGGATTTCACTAGAGATTTTTCCATCAACAAAATTACCATTTTCATTTAGAATGGCAAACAAAGAGTAAAAATTCGTTTTGAATTGGAGGATTTGCACATCATTCTTTTCTACTGAAATAGTTTTTTTGTTGTTGTGATATATCTTTAGTCTTTGCAGTAATTCATATTGGACTTTTATAGTCCCCCTATAGTCGAACTTTTCTTGTTAGGTGTCCCCATCTTTTGTTGTTGACAGATTGATCTATTTATGCAGTTGTGTAGAAAAGTGTGTTTAATTAAGAACATAAGATCTCTATCTAAATCTCTTGTACAAAATTTGATGACGATCTCAAATGAATCCAATTTATAAAAAAAAAGATATGAACGCTTTGATAAATAATCTTCTTTCTTCAAGATGTGATGCAATGATGTCAATAAATAGAAATTCAACCTTCAACTTACAACATTTGGTTATACTAATACCAATTGGTAATACTATGTTGCAAATACTATTTACATTGCAACGTTTCTGATAATTCAATCTGGTCGTATAGGTGCTAAAATAGCTTTTTCAGTCAGTCATTCAGAAGGGGAGCAGAAGCAGTTAGGACGTGACAAGCCTTGATAGGTGACCGTTCTCACTAACAGTCTACATACAACTTCGTGATATTACTTACTGCATTATTTCTTCTGCGTTTTTCGCGCTGATTGGTTGGACTGGAATCTGTGGCATCACAGGAGAGTTTTCAATATCGACGTGAAAATATGAAGCTGAGAAATAAAGAACACGAAATTTCATTAATTTCTCGTCTTCAATAGTGAGAACTGCCCACAGTGGATGGGCCCATTCTCGCAAAGCTGAAAACGCATGTAAAGAGTAGTCGGTATTTTGTATTTTCGTATACAAAGTAGATGAAGCCAAATCCACGCATCCGTAACTATGAATCCTGTTTGAAATGGGGATCCACGAAAGTTCTATATTTCACAAACCATTTTTTCTCTCGGCATTCTGAAAAGTAAAACGGCTACCTAATGCTCCAGACATACGGATTACTACGTTTGTTTGAATGCCAATTTTCATGAGCTGCATTTAGAAAGTCACATACGTTACATGATACTCATCGAACATCCATTTGAAAACATCGTACACTGCAGCTGTCGAGCAACTTTCAATACGCAACGTGTTAGGGGAAATCTTTTGAAATGGTAGTGACGCTATTACGGTTATCCTATGTATGTCCTACATGAAATTGTGTTACCTTTTGATGGGTAACCAGGTGTTATGCTGTCTCCTTTTTTCATCATCACGTTTCCACGTTGGATTCCTGAGTCTGGCAAAAACCATGAATCGGGATATCCTTTTTCTTTATCTGGGTTGAAGTCTTCTGGATCTGAGAACAGAAGGACCCCTTTGGCACCAGCATCTTGAGCAAACTTTACCTGGAAGTGGAAAAGATCCATGTTACTGAAATAGACGGTACGAGGGTCTCCATGCCGTTCTGAGAAGAAATTGTATAATTTATTCTATAGTCTATACCTTGTCTCCTCTGTAGATTCTTCCATATCGTATAATCACAATTTTATCTGTGACATTAATATTCATTTCTTCGAGCTTTTGAAAATCTGATTCTTGCCCATAATTAGCGTAAACTGGTTCTGCCTGTAATGGAAATGACTCGTAACATGAACAACTCGTAAAATGAACAACCTTTGATACTCTGCTAAATGCGTACGTAACCAATTAACTGAGTGCAAGTGGTCTACCTTGAATTTCAGTCAACACTTGTCGCTCCTCTTAATTAATTCATTAAAAAGAAACTAAAATGTAATTAACGAGAAGTGGTGCACCCTTCACGTTATCATGCTGTAGCATAGTAGTTTAAAAAAATTTAAAACATTTCAAGATGCATCACAGATTCGTTTGACAACATATCAATCTGCATATAATGACATACTTCCTAGAAGCAATTGTAATTTGATTTGCAAACGAAAATACGATGGAGATGAAATATTGCAGAGCTACATGTCTATCTAGGCATGCAATTCTTACCTCGACCTCGCCTGCTGCTGAGTAAGCTACGAATGGGAACACAACCCGTTTATCCTTTTCGCTTTCATGTAAGACTTCCTCCACAATTTTCATCTCCTTGTAAACACTATCATCTTCGTTATAGAGAACAACCGTGGCAGGTTTCTTTGGATACGAAAGCATTACAAAATATTCTTTGATCTCTGCATCATCGAATCCATAGCTGATAAACTTCGATCTGACGTATTCTGCTTGTTCATAGCCTTCTTCCGTTCCAGCAAGATGAGGGACGGAAGTAAAGTACCTTGAAGAGAAGCAGTATACATCAAGCTGGCAGTCATTTTGTGAATCCAATTTGATATATATAAAGTTCATACGTATAGTGCTTTACATCGCTATTTCACTATAATATTGTGGAAATCACACGTTGAGTGGGACAATCTATTGAAAGATTTTGTAGCCCTGCTTTTTAGAAAACCTTGTATAGAAAAGCGGCATGGCTAAAATTCAAAGGTTCTACATAATTCTGTTTATTAACTCCTTACTTGAGCAATTCTCTCAAACGTTCCTGCGATATACTCGCAATAGCTTCATCATGGATTCTCTTTAATTTCTCTTCTTTGTCTTCCACAACTTCTCGTTTGTTTTTAAACTTGGTACTTGTAGATGAACGAGTTGTACTTTTTAAATTCAAATTAGTTTCTATCGTATCGTGAAAATAGCCAGCCATAAACGATAAACCAGTAATTCCAATAATCAACAAAGAAAGAATCCCTCCTCGTTTTGAAATCTCGGAATTCATCATCCTTCCCTGGCTTTTTCTCAGATCAATTCCTTATCAATTTAATGTAACGATTTTGAACATTGTTTAGAATTATGATTTTTATTTCGTAACTTTAGTAGTTTATCATCTATTAGATTCACGTTTACGGTTTCTGGCAGGTATAAAAACGTCACGGTTCGTTACGGACCGAAATCGTCTACTCAGTCATGCGTGGCAATTACATTTACTCGCTGAATTTGAAGCCTCGAGATCTGCAGTCCCGACGGGAGTCTACAGTCAAAATAAACTCTATTCAAAAAGCTCACTCCAGTAGCTTACATATTTACTGTCGAAATCTTTGAATTTTCGGAGAAGAATAGAAAACTTCTGGACGATGGAAAAACGAGTGCATTTTTGTACCTGAAATCTGCCATACATCTCTCATAAGAGGAAATTCAAAGAGCTGACTATCAGGAACCGTGTATCATCTTAAATCTCAGGATGTACCATTTAATTTCGGGTAACAGCTCTTGACACCATGTCTGCTATACTGTGAGGCCCACGTAATGTGAAAACTACTGAAGTCGAGTTGGTTCGATTGTAGCCAAGGAAGTCAGGCATGGTTTCTCAAGGCTCAACGAAAGATTCATCGCGCGGCCAAATCTTCAATAAAAAGTCCATTGCATTTTTCCAATAAAAGTTAATTGTATGTCAAACACAGGGACGCAGGAAGCATTTCAGGGCAGGAGGGGCGAAGCAGAATTATTGGGCGCTTTTCTTAAAAAGTTTTCCTCGATTCGCACGCACACAATTTCAGCCTTCCGATGGCAAAGTAGACAGTCACCGTCCCCACGCACAATGATGATGTAGCGAAAATGAAGAAATTGTATAAAATAACAGTCTAATAATAATTGGTGAATTGCGAACTAATTAAATGATTAAGCCTTGATTTAGTACGGACTGTATCAGTATATATACTGAGATATTTAGAGTTTTACTGAAAGTTTCAAAATATGATTTTATATGTCTTTAATTTTTAGAAAATCAAGTTTACTAAGCATAGATACACGGATGGAAGGTCATAATTTAAATGACACTAATACTATACAGTTAAAACTTACATTGAGGGCACAAAATCAAATTTAATTAGTTAATATGATAATAGTAGTGTATGGCTTAAAAATTAAGTTAGGCTACAATCAAGATAATTCAATAATTTAGTTTTAAATTTGAAAATCGAGTCAAAATTTACGATCTCAGATGGCAAATTATTCCAACATCGGATTGTTCGGTTGAAATAAAAATTGTGTCGTGCAGATGTTTTCGCAGTATCCACCTGATATCGGACATTGTGACTTCTTGTAGCGATAGGAGTGAGTGCAACTTCTTTCGGGAGCTCTAACAATACATTTTCATGAATTATGTTGTAAAACAAGCAAAGATCCAAGAATAGGCGTCTATCAGAGAGGGAAAGAAGATTTAGGTTCTTTAAACGTTCCTTATAGTTTGTTCCACGATCTCCGAAACAACGGAAAAAACTTAACTTTTTTCGTGAAGCGTCTTTGCACCTTCTCGACAGTTTCAATATCTTGACATTTAAGGTGAAAATATAAGCGAAGCATATATACTCTAAAATTGGTCGTACATGTGTTGAAAACGTTCTGTTTAAAATTACGGATTGTTCCAATGCAACGATTTCAATATATAGTTTGATATACAATGACAGAAACTGATACATCAACAGTAATGACTTGCTATAACTCAGCAAATTCGTAGACTGCTATCTGGAAATATCCAACTACAACACAGAGTTTTCAATAAAGTTCAACAAAAGGACACAGGGCCCCTCCTCGCCCCCTCACTGGAAAAGCCCCTCCTGCCTTCCTTGCTCTGGCGTCCCTGGTCTAACAATCAAGGGAGAGTTCAACTTTCTAATTCATGAAACCCCCGATGAAAGCCAGACGTTGAATCAAACCAAGAAAATACTTGAATTATTTCCGCCACTGAGAGTTGTCACTTTTTGATCTCAAACTGTCGGCCTTCAAGATGAATTTGGACACCGGTTCGACGGACAGAATAAATACTGTTTCAATGAGCAGGAACAAATCAAGGAAATTACTATTTGCGTTGCCAACAGGCACATGAAACAGTTCAAAAGGAATACACATGGCTCGAGAGCTGCATATACACATATATTTATGCAGATCTCCTAGAGGGGATAGAGGTGAACGGATCATCAATTCTGAAGATTCAGATCCAAACAGGATCCGAACAAGATGGATCGATATCCTTGTCAGGGTTCAAAAATCGAGCAATTGCAAGATCCAAATAGGAACCGAAACAAATCAAGCCCTGATCGCACAACTCCAAAAGCCAATAGTGCAAAAGTTATTTCGATTCTGAACCTCAAATTTGCTAATCATCATCATCATCATTTATTCAGATAAACCTAATAAGCGGGCAGCTTTTTTTAACAGGACTGACAACATTAGAGGTAACAAAGTATGAACTAAGTAAATTAGAAGGATAAATGGATCTATAGAAAATATTTACAAGTACAGTAATTGGGTTCGTTCGTTGAATTAAGGCTCCAATTATCTATGATTAAAAAGTGATCTATACAGCAATATGAGATTATTTTGGATCCAGTTTAATAAATCTGTTCAGTTTTTATTATTCAGTTTGAGTTCATTGTGGGAATCGATTTCATTGTAAAATACAGTAGATGAATAAGAATTTTAATAAAAGCAAAAAGCGTACACTACCATCACTAAAATAAACGAAATACAACTTAAATTCCGACAAGCTGCTATGCCCCACAAACCAAGCAACTACTTCATGTCTCAATATATATCAGAGCATGATATTTTGAATAAACCACAGTATTTCATATATATTTTTATCCATATCTTTTTAGATTCGAGACCTGCAAACAAACCGCGGTATTGCAAAAATAATTTTTGAAATTATTTAAAACTCTTGGTATCCATAGTAACGTCTTTACTACTGTCCTGGATTGGCCAATCGCTGAGTGAGTTGTGAAATCATGCAGAAACACTCGTTTTCACGATCTGATGTTCTTCAAACGTTTTGAAAGATCAATTGCACAGATCAAACTTTTTCAACTAGCAAAATCTAGGGGATGCACAAGTGGTAGTCAGATAAGTGAGGTTTACCTGGTGGTGTATATTTCCTAGTGTTGCAACATTTCAAGTCGGCTTTAATTGGATTAGGAAGTACGAAAATCATTACTATGTCAAAAGGTGTTATGTTTAGAAGTTAAATCTGGTGGCTGTATCTGGTGTATAAAGTTCCTGTAATTTCTGATTTTAATCGTGAGAGAATAAATATGTCACTTGACCCTGCTGCATCGTCATGTATGGAATTAGCACTGGAAGGAGAAAAATTATGTAAAAATGGAAATTGTAGATCTGGTGTGTCTTACTTTGAAGCAGCAATACAGGTCGGTACAGAAGATTTGCAAACGTTAAGTGCGGTGTACAGTCAGCTTGGAAATGCTTATTTCTACCTACAAGAATACGAGAAAGCTTTAGAATTTCATAAACATGATTTAACATTAGCTAGAACTCTAAGTGACCGTCTGGGTGAAGCGAAAGCTAGTGGCAATTTGGGAAATACTTTGAAAGTGCTTGGAAAATTTGACGAGGCAATCGTATGTTGTACTAGACATCTGGATATTTCACGGGAATTGCAAGATAAGGTAAGAGATGTAAATTTGTTTTGAAATACAAAGTAAATATACTTTATTTCCACTTTCTAAATTTGCCCTCTTCCACCTCCCTGTTCGAACTGAAAGCACACGAATTTCACAATTATTTTGTACCCTTAGGTTAGCGCAACGTATCGTAACGTAAATTTGTTAACAACCGAAATACAAATCCTATTTAAAACGTTTTGATTTGGACAATTGACTTCTACGTTTAATAAATATCCGTTTTGTGATCAGGTATTCATCGATATTTTGTGTCTCTTAATTGGACAAACTTTTTATTTCCGTCTAATGAAGGGCAAATTTGAACTGAAAGTAACATTGCCTGTCAAACCACAAGGAAATTTTTCATGTTTTAATTTAGCAGTAAAATGTCTGTTTGCATTTTATTCAAACGAATCGTGAAAAAAATGTGAGAAGCGATGTTTCATTTAAATTGATGTTGAGGATGTGTAAGGTTATTTGATGCCAAAATTAAGCGCCTTGTTGTTGATACCTTATCAAAACAATAAGAATTTAGCGGCTTCCTTTCTCTCCCAGCACTCATGGGATGCAATGAAAAACGATAAATGCCGGTTTTGTTTTGGTGAAAAGTCTTAAAGCAAAGGCAGTTTTATTGTTTTCCTTAACATACGGATTTCACAGTTGATGGCAGAACAATTTTGAAATCCAAATTAGTGTCTGTCTAGCCCCTCCAATGGGGCTTCTTGGTTTGGGCATGAGATGTGCTGATCCCCCAATTTAGAGGAAGTAGGAACCCCTTCTCTTGTTAATAAATTATTTGCCGTGCTTTGAGAGTCGATGTTACATTATTTTGGTAATTTTGAATCTAAACCCTATTGTAAAACTTAGGTTCAATGTTTGTTGGGGTGATGTTATGTTTGTGTAGTAGCTACTGAACTTTTCAAGCGTTTGTTTACACAGTATCATTTTTGTTTACATTATTTGATCTTCATTGAAAATAACCTGAATCAAAACTTTCCATGCTTATTTTACAAACATACAATAATTGTAAATCCTTCAAATTCGTTATCAACTTGTAACTCAAATTTCAAACAGCATTTAGTTGTGGCATAATAGTCCCTGATTTGTTCAAAGACCTATTGGAAACTTCAGATATGTGAAAAACTCATTAGAAGCTCAAATATTATATTAATATATTTCACAGTCTTTTCAAAAGAAATCAAGATTTTAGATATTTGCTTATTTCAAACTAAAGATTTGTCTGTCTTTGATGAATGAATTGAGTTGATCCGAAGGAGCAGATGCGAATTTCAGAGGGAACTGTTTCGTAAAAATATGAGCAAATATATTTCCTTACTACTTTTGTCATAAAAATCTAAAATTTGGATAAAATATCAATTAGTGCATGGCTTATTATGACTTATCTAGTTTATGGTTATTTCCTATTTCCTTAGAAATTTGCGTTGCATTGAAAGGTTTCAATGAATTAATTGTCAAGTCAATTAGTACGTCTATCTTGTTACATGTTGTTTACCAAAATTGCTTTTACATTTTACAAATAAAGAGTTGCAATTAGTAATTACAAAATTTTTAATCAACTTCTTCATCTAGTGAACAATTAATCAGTTTGATCTTGGACATGGCTTTTACATAGATTAGGTGATGTAAATAACTTTTGAGTGGGTTGCAAAGATAGTTGCACCTGCTGTTTCACACACCATGAATTATATATCAAATCAAAATATTATGTTTGTAATTTTGTTGAAGAAATGGAAAAACTCTTGTTAAGGATAAAAGTAATGTTTTTTCCAACATTCCAATTTTCAGTTAATTCACGTTTTCTTTGTTGTCTTCAGTAGGCTGATGGCAACTTGCCTGATACTTTTTTCTAATTATGTCATCAGAAGCTGTTGATTTTTGTAGTAAAACAACTCAATTTACAGAAATTTGGTTGCCAATAATAAGTTTGAAAGAGCTTTGTGACAATACTTAAAACGTAACTAATCACTCAAATTATGTGTTGAAATAAGACCATTCATTCAATCACTTAGAATTCCTTTACTGAATTATAAAATCATGTAGATCATAAGATTTGCCCATGGCTTCCTAATCAATAGCTAATTTACTGTGTGACAAATGTTATCAAGTTGAATACAGTAGTTTTTATAATCTGACAAAGCTCTACAAATTATTCTGTTTATTTTTCAACTATACATTAGCTGTGTCACATCTCTCTAATGTAATCCTGAGGATTGTTGCACCATTTCTTTGCTTTGTTTTTGTACAGCTGCTAAATATCAAACATGTGTTTCTTGGAACATCGCAATCTCTTTTTACCAATTAATTAATTCTAAAAAAGAGTTTTAGAAACACCATTGTTTGATGTACTTCTCCCTAGAAATTGATTTCAATATCCTTCACATTTACCAAAAATGCAATAAAAATTAGTTTGTTATTCTAGCTCCAAAATTGAAAGGTGCAAAAGGAAATAAAAATCCAACACCCAAAGCCTAGATCCTCTTCGATAAGTATCCCCTACTTTTTACCCCAACAAATCTCTTGAGTGAATACCAAACATTTCTAACAAAAACCATAAACATGGTGCAGCTGTGCTATCGTAGCAAATGTATTTTGTTTACTTCCATCAGTTAGTATCATAATTATTACCGATATTATGTTTTGGTTATATCTAGGTTGGGGAAGCAAGAGCACTTTATAATCTCGGCAATGTTTTTCATGCTAAAGGCAAACACTTGGGGAGAAGTCGCCTCAGAGATCCGGGTGATTTCCCAGCAGATGTTCGCCTTGCTTTAGAGAGAGCCGTTGAGTTTTATGAGTGAGTTTTATCCAAATCATTTTTATGTATTTTTTCAAATTTTTTCCAGATGTCTGTTTACATTAACATCTGTCAAACATCGTTATTACATTAGAGTCTGTTTTAATTGTAGAATTACAACTAGAATGGTTATGTCTCGACTCCTGAGGTGTTTAAACACAGTTGTGATGTTAAGTTGTCGCTTTTGATTGATTACAAATTCAAGTATTTTTACCTTAGTTTCAGTGCTTGACTTCAACCAAATAACACTACAGTAAATGTATCACTAAAACATTGTTACAATTGTTGTGTATATCCATCTCTAATTGATTGTACAATTAACTTTTGAAAACTTAATGCTGGTGATTGTTTACATTTCAGAGCAAATTTGGAAATTGTATTGCAGCTGGATGACCATGCTGCTGAAGGGAGAGCATATGGTAACCTTGGCAATACACACTATCTTCTTGGAGCGTTTGACAGAGCAGTTGAATATCATGAAAAGGTTAGCTTATAACCTGGTGCTTCACTACATCGTAGTAAATTGATTCAAGTGCTTTAAAAGACAAGAAAATTATGCAGAGCTGTAAAATTTAGTTGAACCCCAAGTTTTGTCACTTTGTGCACATGTGTGATATGTCATAATCTGTAGTTTTGATCAAATCAATGTATCAATGCAGCCTAAACTAGAAAGACTTCAAAATTCCCAAGGAAATACTAACTGGGCAAAAACATCCACGCAGAATGAAATCCTGTTTAACGTGGGTGCAAGTAAGGGATGAAGATAAATCTAGTGCCTTTTCTACAGTTCATTCTAGTCTATGTAACTGTAAGTCATAGCCATAGAAAGGATATTTTCCAATAATCTATGTTATAATTAATATTATTGGTTGTTATTACCAACAGCGTTTGCTCATTGCACGACAATTCAATGATCATGCCGCTGAGAGGAGGGCCTTCAGCAACCTGGGAAATGCACATGTGTTTCTTGGTGAATTTGAAATTGCTGCAGAATATTACAAGTACGCAGTTGGTATTATAAATGATATCATATTGTATTATGTCATATTGTTTTGATAAATTGGATTCAGATTCAAACATTTATGATAAATCAATGATTACTGATATATTAAGCATGATAATTTCAGTTTTGTGCTGATTTATTGTTCATCATTTCATGATTGGGTCATTTAGTTATGTCACATGACTTTTTCATAATTTGCTAAAACCTCTTTGTTGCATTTGTATCTTCATTATCTATTATCAATAATCATAGAATCTGATCACATGATCTATAGAATACATCTAGGCCCTATTTTAGTATGTTGACAATTTTGCATTTTATAGTTCCTCTAATAACAGGTCAAAAACGTGGTTATCTTTTTTATTGATATTTTTGCTAATTCATCAGCAGGGGTTTTCTACAATGTCCAAAGAGTTCCAAGAGCCATGTAATGTGTCAACTTCAATCTATAATCTTCAGGTTTTGAGCCCACTTCAATTTGAAGGTTGTGATGCGATTTTCTTTAATAATTTTTGACCCAATCTAGGAAGACCTTAGAGATTGCTGTGGCATTGAAAGATCGTGCCATAGAAGCACAGGTATTGTTTTCATTTCTTCTGAGAATTCATTCACATTCAAATGAAATGCTTGACTGACTCAATTTTGCAGGAAATATTTACAGATTCGAATTGAGGACTCAAGAACTTTGCTAACCTCACAATCAATGCCTCAATAATTAACAATAATAACAATTTGACCGAATTTGAATAGGACAGCACTTGACCAGTATACAAATTATCGAGTCTATACCTAGACTTATAAACGTGGAGCGTAATTTGTCCGCTAGTTATCAGAGTTTGGCTGGATACGAGGCTACATTCTACTTGAGCGACAAACACTAGGCACCCCCACTAGGTAATTGTAATAAATTAATTTCATAACGTTTTTTGGCTTCATTTCATTCAAAGGCATGCTACAGTCTGGGAAACACTTACACATTATTAAAACATTTTGAGCAATCAGCAGAATATCACAAGAAACATTTAGAAATTGCAGTTGAATTAAAAGACAGGTAAATGGACTATTTTTTT
>JANVCG010061892.1:0-18282 GCA_025505365.1 Haliclystus inabai
GATGATACAGCACCAGGTATAACGGCAACCTGAGCTGAAATTCTAACAAAATTATCCTTCAAGTGAATTTCACTCTTCGAGTGTAACTGGTTTCTAGTTTTGTCAAATATTCATTTTACCTGTGTGTAACAAATGTCAACGCCATGTTTTGGTGACTTGCAAAGATGTTGGACGATGAATTTCTACATTAATATATTCTTATTTAGGTATTGTTGATTAATAACATGATGTTCTCTGCGATAAAGAGTAGCATAACAATATAATTGGCATGATGAATCTTTCTTCAAAACTCAAAGTGCATTTCAAACGCCAAATAAACTTGCTATTTGAACCACAGTATCAACTGAGGCAACAGTGAAATTCATAGAAGCCAAGTCACACCTGTACTTATTTGTAGAAAGAGATTAATGTCAAAACAGATTTCTCATTTCAAGATTATGTTGGAGGTGGTTCAGATTGAACTCATTTGCATAAGAGGTGATTCGTTTGAAGTTAACAAACCGCTCCAATCAACAAACTGATTTTTTCTTGTTCTTTTGTTTAAATTTATCTTATTTGCATAAGAGGTGACTCGTTTGTGCTAGAAGCCCCACCAAGAAAACACACTGAAATCAATGCCTTCGATTGTTCAAGTCTACCTCATTTTCAAATGCTCTTATTTGGAAGATTCTATTGTACAACTTGAAACTCATTTGCATCAGAGGTGGTTAGTTGTAGATCGACATGACGCCAATTAAATCACAGTCTAGACAAAGAAATGCATAAGTAGTAAAGGAAAAATGCGCACAAAAATCAAGTCAATCTGTTTGTAGAAATCGGATAACTGTACATTAGCACCGCCATGAGCTTATGACACATTCTTGATGTGATGCAGAAAATACTATTGTGCCTCTATTAAGAAATTTCAGTTGGCTCAAGAACTCCTTCTGAACCCCCTGAATCTACCTCTGCTATTGAGTAGCCTAGTAATTGTCTATCATTAAATTGATAGAAGCTAGACTTGAGGCCTATACATCAAATGAATCAAGTGTGTTTGATTATTAGGGGCCTACATCAAAGCTGTTTGATTACCGGGAGTATAGGCCCTACATGTATTTGTTTAAACATTATATTAACAGTATTGAATTGTGCTAGTAGAGAAAGAAAATCAAAAGTTGGCAGGCACAAGAGATGCTACGAAACATATTACTCTAGATTGCGTCTAAACTTTGCCAAATTTCACCCACAAATGTATGCATTTTTTGTGTTGTGTACTACTGTTTAACAATTTCTTGCGTTTTTTTTTTTATTTTTTTAAATTATATGCACTTGTATCCTTGATTTTAGCTTCTGTTGAAGTTAAATTGGCTGTAGATTTATTCATACATTTGAAAGAAGTCCACCGCCTTGGTCCTGATGCCAAAAAATTGCTTGAATTTTGTATGGTACTCAAGGTATTGCAAAATGAGCGGAGTTGTAACATGGTGAAAGAATTTGTAAAGAAATATTTTTCACAAACAAAACCAAAACAAGTAGAGAATGGTAAGTTAATCAGACCAGGTTTTTAATTTAACAGTTAGATTTACAATACTGTCATTACTGATCCATCTTTTTCATCATCACAATAATGATTATCATTTGTTCTAGCCTGATTAACAATAGGCTTTTTCCACATGACTAATCACTAATTAATTTTTTCATCTGAAGTAACTAGTTACATCAGGCCTCTTCATCAAATATACATACTTTGAAACCAAAAAGTAACTACAGTGAAACCTGTGTATGATGGTCACCCTTTAAAACAATCACCCGCTAAAAGGATCACTTTTTATTGTCAAGTTCACCCCTCTATAATGGTCAGAATTCTCAGGTGTAAAACTTGGCTGTTAATTATGTACACAGGTTTCACTGTAGTTACAGTTAGCATACTGTTTCTAAGAAAGCGTGTTAGGCTTGCCCTCCTGAACAACCACATTTTGTTTGTTTGGTGCATCAGGTGTAAATCGCATCTAAAAAGAAAAACCCATCATCAACAATTAACCAATCAACACCAATCATGTGCCGATTAGTAATCAAAACATTGAATAAGTATTTTAAAAGTGATTAAAAATTCATTATTTGTTCAATCTAAATGCAATTAAGGCAAATATTTATTTCAGGGTAATTGATAAGTTATTATAATAGCTATAAAATTAAATTCATCGATTGATAGTTTGTCCGTTTAATAACGACTGATAGACTGTCTTGAGATTTAATAGCAGCGTTTGTAGATTACAGAATACATGGGTGAAAAAAAACATGGATAAATGTACCTTCAGCCTGAATTTTAGCTTGAAAAGATACTTGAGTTTTATCAAACTGAATTTATTTATTTATTCCAAAAAGAAAAATAAACCTCTTCAGAACCATGCATAATTAAAAAATAAAGTTAAAAACAAATGACCGCGCGATGTCTTTCTTCACAGCCTCTCTCTGCCACGCATGTTGGAATCGCTAGGGACTCTCATTAACATAACTGTGCAACATTGGTTTCTATTCTTGCCCGTGTTGCCATTGTTGTAATTGAATAACTGTGTTATTGAATAGCACTTTCAGACTGGAAAATCGAAAGAAAAAATTCTGATTAGCATTCAAAATTTCAAGTCATGTTTAGATGTTAAATGCAAAAAGATCGTCTTTCAAACAACGTTAGCATTTATCGTAATTTGTTCAAAGAAGTTGATATCACATGAACAACTTTCTTTTCCTTTGTACACAATATAAGACTAGGATGGATTAATTATGGATGGAAATTACAGCTTGTTACTCACACACCTTTGATATTTGATAGTAGCCTATAATTTGTATAATTGATTGGTTTGGTGCAAGCCTACAATTAGCCTACTTACAGACTCTCCTGGATTTGAAACTCGATAAAACAGTAGATATACATTTATAGTATCGGTTTTGCACATTAATTTCACACTTTAGCCTATAATTGGCACATATGTATTTTGAGCCACGCAATTGTATCTTACAATTATTTTAAACAAATTTTTGAATGTGACATAAGCTATGTCAAAACGTCAAATAACTACTCTTTATGACTTACGATTATTAACTCAATTACTGAGTAGAAAGTTACTTTTACATATTTGATTTACTTGTTGATAAACTAAATTGACTGACTATAATTAAAACTCTAATTACCCTCAACATTATTCTCTTTTGTTTTTTCCGAAGCAGCAAGTACTTCATCTCAAAGACAAACTGACAATGGTAAGTGACTTTTTTCACTTCCACCTTGACTCTTCGGAACGGAATATGCTTATACTTTTATGTTAAAATGTGAGCCATAGTGGTCTAGAAAGTCAAATTTACTATATTTCGAAGACAGAAACTTGCTGCAACATAAAACATTACAAAACAGTAAACAGCCCTTTTGCAGTCATCATGAAAAGTTCTGCTTATGGCTCAGCAGATTTTGCTGTATTACCAAGCTACGAAAACTGAGTCTTCAAGCTGGCAAATGCATTACAGACTCGAGAGGGGCAGCCACACAGCATAAGCCCTTGTGTGGCACCATACTACTTATAATTGAATATGCCATTAATACAACACACATACTTTAGTGCCATAAATATACATCATGTAGTCAGAACAATTCAAAACGGAATTTTATCCTTGCCAACTTGCGAACCCTCCCAAGCAAAGGGAGTTGATTGAGGCTTTTGTGCCTCCACAGGTAGCTTACACTTCGTTGTCTCGTCAAGACAAATACAATCTCACATCATGTTGATTGTCCATAAGTTGAATAATGATTGAATTCATTCCTAAATATTTTCAAACTTCTTTAACATGTGACACAACAGACAACCGCACTATGAAAATTGCACCAGATTTTCTCAGGGAAGAGTGATTTCCTAATCAATCTTATGACTCGAATTATCTTAGTTATTACTGGCAATGATAAAATTTGTATTGCAGCATCTGAAACAATTTGAAATTGTTTGAGAAAAGTATAGCTTTTTTGTTTTAGGTTACAAAATGACAAAAAACCCACGTGGTTTATGTGTCATCATAAATAATGTTGACTTTAATAACGCAATGGAAACAAGAACTGGCAGTGATATTGATGAAAGAAATTTGAAAGAAACGTTTAGCAAACTTAAATTCAAAGTTTGTACCCAAGGTCTGAAAAATCTAACTCGTGATGAAATTAGAGAGAAAACGAAAGAATTTGCAGGTCGAGATCATTCAAATTACGATTGCTTTGTATATTGTATACTTACACATGGCAAAAATAGACATGTCTATGGTGTTGATGGTAAAAGTATTCTAATTGAAGAGATTAGATCGAGTTTTAATGGCGTTAATTGTGAAACATTGCTTGGTAAGCCAAAGCTTTTCATCGTACAGGCCTGCCAAGGGAATAATAGAACTGCACTATTAACAGAACTGAAAAATGATGGACCTCCAGCTTCACATCTACAATCTGATCATCATGTCGAAAACCAACATCCGGAAGATACAGACTGGATTGTGTGGATGAGTGCAACACCAGGTCAGTAGTAGTTAACATGCCTTGATTAAGTGCCACATGGCCTATGCACTGACCTCCATTGCTCAAAAATATATATTTGGTGCCTCTGAACACATGTGATTTTATGAAGCACAATTTTGGTATTTACACACCATCCTTCTATTATTTATGTAGAAATTCAGAATAATTTGCAACATCACCAAATTTTGCCACCAGAAATTCTACTGCCACTGCTTTTAACCACCAGTCCTGGGGTATCATTATGCTGCAGCTCTGCAAACTCCACTTTACAAAACGCCATTCTGATTGACAAATTATTATGAAGTTCAATGAAAATAACAAAAATGAGCTCCAGCCGTTTTTTTCTTTTTTTTTCAATAAAATGAAATCTGAGGCAAGATTCCAACCTAGCTTTCATGAAGTCATATACTGGTAGTCATCTTTGTATTTTCACTTTATAAAGATATAATTGATTGATATGTATAGTGCCATTACTACTTCTGTATTTACTACAAAACAATACAAAGGGTACTGGTTATTTCAGATTTTTCAAATTGGCAAATTGGAGAATGACAATAATTTCCAATTGTAACTTTTCACAAAGATACTAGTGTAGAGTTCTCTTTAGTTACAAGGAGGAATCTGATAACAAATAAGATTGATTAATTAATTGGTTTACTTTTTCTTCATTTACCTACACAGTTGATAAAATGTTTGACAGCTAACACACATTTATATATCACAATTTGTCTATTGAAATTGTTCATGAGATCATGGGATCATAGATCATATGATCGACAGATTTGTAAATATTAAAACTATTGGCTTTTGTGAACAATCTCTATATCGAATAGACTTTGTTTGTTTTACACATTTAGAAAAATGTCATGTTACACATTGAATTTATCATGGTCATAAAACAAGTGAAGTGTGACCCACTAAAGTGCAAGTCAAATAGCGAGCAATTTTCATTGCACATTTCATTCCAAATACAGGTTGCAGAAAAGCGGGAATTTCACTTATATCCAAATTGCACGTTAGCAGGTTACACTGTATATCTAAACCAGTCTGATTTAAAGTTTGAAAAATTTGCCCAAATCAAAATAATCCCAATCATATTCTGGTCTAATTTTTACACATTCGCTGAAGTCTAATACAATTGTGTGGTTTCAACATTTAGAATAGAAATTAATATCAACCACATGAATTATAGAGTAGAAGTAATTGTAAGTTGTGTAACTATTAGACAGTGACTGGCGTCATCTCATAAGTAATAATTATTTGCCTGTTTGTTGAGAGACGTTCAAGTACCGGTATATGTTAAGAATCTAGTCCTGAAGAAAATAAATAAAAAAATTTTTATGAAAAGAAAATTATATCAACTGAAGAAACGAAGTTATTAAGAAAAGAAAATTAAATACAAATAAAATGGGAATCAGGTGCCACTAAGGGAGAACTAATGCAAAATGTATATAGAATATACACAAACCCAATCAACAAACATAGATAGCATAGCAATTTTTTATATCAACACAGATGGTATAAGATGACCACAAAATGATTTTCTGAATCTAAATCCAACAAAAGCAAACATTGATTTTACAAAAGTTGGTAGAAAATTATTGGCAATCAAGAATCAGTGCATGAAAGGAAATCACCTTTAAGTAACACAAGTGTTTGAGCTTCAAAACTCCCAAAAATTCAATCAACAGTTGAGCATGTTTTTTTTTTCTTCGTAATTTGGAGTCAACAAAATCGGCATGAGCTTTCAAAATGAGATTTTGATTGATTAGGACACTTACAAAATTTGATAGACTGGTTGTAAGATAAAGAGCCACTGCGTTCTAGTGGATTACCATTCAGTACCAAAAAGTAGTTAAGTGTTTGGCATGATTAAAAAGTATCATTACGATTTGCCGGGATGTTAAGTTAGATGGTTACAGTGGAACCATCGTGCAACAGCTTGAAGTTCAATGTTAATTTTATTTTCGAAGTTGTCCTTGTTGTTGGAAGACCATTGCAAAGTTGTATCATCTGCAAAAAGGTTACCTTGCAATTTGTTGAGTCCTTCAGATCATGTATAAACATTAAGAATAATACCTGGCGGAGGATGGTACCTTGGGGGTAAACCACAGCTTATTTCATCTAGATATAGATTTTGTGTAATAATCAGCTGTTCAACAAGATGTAGCTAGGCCAGTAATGAAAACAATGTAAATATTCACAAGTAATAACTTGTACACTTTAATAAAATAGTTAATCAATTATGTTTATATATCTGTCCTTTTTAGGCAAGAAATCATGGCGATCTGAGACAGATGGAACCTGGTTTATATATGATGTTTGTAGTTTTATAAATGCATATAATACCACTATGCCTGTTTCTGGAATATTTGAAGAAATGAATAAAGTAGTATCAAGTCGTGTTGGTAAAACAGATACAGCTGAGGTTGCAACAGTTTCTTATCAACGACAAGATTCAGTTCGAAAACCTTGGTACCTATGTGGAACTGAGCACTAAATTGAGTTTCAATCAGAATGATATTTTCACCATGTGTCCAAAGAAGACAAATAATATACTGAATCAAATAATTTTATTTGACCTAATTTGTCATCATTATGTTAGTTTTCATGTTGTAAAATCGAATAAGAAAAGTGCGCAGCAGCCATCAATGTTTTTAAGAAAGACTTGTAGGTACAAAGCAAAAATATTTCATATTTAAGATACATTATTTTCATTTGAGATATAATTTTTAAATGATTGATCAGGTTACAGCATCAAATAAATAAAACCTCATAATCTTTTTTACAATTTGCTTCTTTTTATCATCATGCTTATTTCTAACTGTTGCAGTGTATCAATCAGTGGATGGATCATACTGCAAATGATTCAATGAGCACAGAATTACATAGCAAAACAATGTCACCATGTAGTGCAATCTAGGTGATATTTAAGCTCGCGAGCTAGTCATCTTCTGGCTCCTAAAAGAAGTAGCAAAAAGATAAATTTACATCTAAACATATTAAGATATTGGAATTCACAAAATTTCAAGTCCTCATGGATTGTTGATACAAAGTAAGAAACAATTTGGTCCCTTTCCAATACTTATTTGCGATTAACTATACTACACTTTAAGTCACTGGCATCTGTAACGTATCACACATACATGAAGATGTGCTTCATATGCAAGATTTGTCAGTCACAAGTCAGTGGACTATATTGCAAAAACACAATTGGCCCTAATTTACAACTGCTCGTACCATCAAGTGACATAACCTTCAGTCAACATTCTTTGCAGATATCTGACTAGATGACCTGTACATAAAGCTAATGGCTTAAGGTTTACTCGCCTTGTATTCTTTTGGTTCAAGATCTTCTCCGTATTGGATAGCGTTGTCAATCACAGATAGGACCCGTTCTAGTGTTTCTTCATCTCGCATATCAATGCCATTGAATTGGACAAGGCTATAATCATCAATCTTGAAGGCAAAATAAGGAACTTAGTAGCAGTTTGGATGAAAGAAAAACAGGAATGATGAGAATTTGCAGTCGCTCAAAGGCAACATACTTGGACCAATTTGATTAGAGCCGGACATAAAAAGATGAAGTGCGAATATGTGCATCCATGCCATCATAGCCTATATGCAGACTAAAACCTATTTTGAAGAATTTTCTACAGATCAATTTTGCCTTTAATAGCAAAAGGGCATTTTTTAAAAGCTCCATTCCAAATTATTTGAAGTCACAGTAATGCCAAGAAATACTTCCAAACAAAATTCACTACAGTAGGTCTCTTTGAAGTTTTTTAACTTCAAATATGTTTTATACTGTAACTGAAGATTATAAATTCAATTCTTGATTCAAATAGGTCAAATAAATCACGGCAAAGTAAGACTTTCTAATAATAGCAAAAAAATCATGGCAGAGTCAACTTCCAAGTCTAACATGACTTTATTCAGCTCTTGAAACAGTTTGTAGGCTACATGAGCACTGAGCTCCAATTACCTCGGCATATTTGGTTGGCCTGCTATGTTAGAAAACATGAAGCATTACTTGTGATGAAATACAATTCAAAGATATCTAAACGTTTTCACTGTTGCTGAATAAAATAAACAAAAAGGCATATCCTCAACTGTAAAGGCTGAAACTAAAATACTACATTTAATATAAAATAAACGACAGATGGTAGGGTACTACACTTGGAACAACTATCGGATTTAGAAAAACGTACCATTTCAGCAATAGCAGAATGTAGTTTGTGATACTTTGGATGCATCCCAAAACTATAATGATCCACTAACTGACATGCATTTGGGTCAAGATATCTGAAAAAGATTAACAATTTGTAAAGATCAAATCTAGGAAGACTCACAAGACTTCAATAGACTAGTTACACTTGTTCCTGTCTTCATCTGGTGCTTGGAATGAAACTGGGGCTTTGTTTACTTCGTCTGCGGGAAACTGGCTACTATACATTTTAATTTGCAAATATTAATTAGAACTAATTTGATTCATTTGCATCCTTTGAGAAGGCTTGAACTTGATTTACAGTAGGGGTGGCGGAACGTTTTTGAACCTGGGGGGCAAAATATTGGGCAGCTGGTCATCCCAATGTCATTTAAAGGCTAAAAATCGGTTTCAAGAGCAATATTGGCTGCCTATTGTGAAGCTAATGTCATGAATTCAATTGATTTTAATATAGTTTATGGTTTCTATGCCCCCCATTTGAGGTAAAAGGGAGTCAGAGCTTCAAGGGGGCATTGACCCCCCTTTCAATTCACTGGGGAGCTCATGCCCCCTGTTTCGCCACCCCTGATTTACAGGGTTCATTACCATTTGTAACTTTGCCTAATTTTATCGCCATACTTTGTGGTGCTGAATTATACCAAGATGCTATAAATACATATAGAACCTAATATTTGGTTCAAGACAATTGGTTCTCATTATAATATTGTGATTATACTAGGCCCTATAAGCTGAGCATGATTCATAGCAATTTTCTTAAATCGCAATCAAGATGTACCATAACCTTGCAATAAAACCGATTAAAAATACTTGAGCTTCAATAATGAAAGTGAATGACTTAACAAATGATAAGTGCAATTCAACGGTGATTTTTATGATTCTAGGCCTAGCATACTTTTATCACAGATAACAACTATGAATGACAAGATTTTATGCATGGTAATTGGTAATACAAAACCCAGAAATAGATGCATTACTTTACCTCTCTATATCTTTCAAACTTTTTTTGCTAAGAAGGTCCATTTTTGTCATGACATTAACATGAGGTATTTCTAATTGCACCATTGCTGATAAAGCAGACATAACACCAGAGAAATATTTAGCGGTATCAACTAAGAAGTTAGAATCGATTAAAAACACGCCACACACATTAAAATTCATTCTTTTCAAATGATCAACAATTTGCCTCATAATTGGAAGATGTGTATATAATTCAATCTGACCTGAAACGATAGAATAACACAGTTTTACTTTGAACCAAACAAACACCTTATTCCTATTTATTCATGTTTGATAGAATGTATCTCTTGGACTTTCGAAGGAGATTTGAACAAATGTGCTTTTCTAATGAATCGTAATAAAATCATTAAAAACAGAGTTACGTTTACAACTTCTACATTGCAAAAAACGTTGATACAGTTTTTGTTGCATTTTTGTGATTTTTGTTGTAGAATTATCTTTAATTTCGATTTTTCATTGTTAGGCTACCAATGTAAACAAATCTTGCAGTCTCCAAGTTTGAGGATGATCCAGACAGCTCTGTACATTGACCACTTCAAGACCAATCAAACAGCTCAATTTTCATATTGAGCCGTTGAGATTTACTAGAGAAAGCCAACACAGAAATCAACATTTTTCCTGGAATTTTTTGTTCATGAATACGACAAATAACTTTGAAATTAGCAATATAAAAAATTAGCATCACTATAATCATGGAAAAATGGTCCAACTGGGGATAACAAACATGACTTTACTATTACTCATTCAATCATTTTATTCAAAACACAATTCTGTAAAAAGGAAGTGTAAAGGCCTACCTGGACAATCAAACAGTATGTAGTCATCATCTCCATCTGATAGAAGATCATCAATCCAATCAAGGTTATGAGATAAATATCTAAATAAATACTATAATTAATAAAACTATTTCTATTGTTTCCTAACGTAGTTGTGAGACAGTGATTTAATCATAGATAATTCGTGGTAATGTTTGGGCAAAATGTTTTACACAATTTCATTATGGCAAGGGTTTGGAAGCGTAATAAGTTTGGAATATACAAATTTAAAAAATGAAAAAGTACACATACAAATCAAAGCTGTGTTAGCTTTACTTTAGATGGAATTGAATACCTGTCTTTCAAGAATAGGCAAAGAAGTTTCATAATTTGATCTAGTAAAAACTATCATATTTGAGTCTAGTCTTGAATCAATAGATTGAGCATGGCACACATGAGAACCAATTACCACCATTCACTAGGCCAGACTATGTCAGATGAATTTGTTTCCAACATCATCATAACTACTTCTTGAAGGGCTTAAGTACTTCTTTATCACAATGTGCTGAGATACTTCAACATTTTCAGAAAGGTACAAACTTACTCCATGCAGAACACGAGTCCTCCATTTGGACCAAAACGTAATTGATCATCTTCCATCACATCATCTAGCTGAATTAGTTCTCTCACATCTACAAAAAAGACAGCAAAGAAGATTACCCTATAAGTCAGCTACCTGGTTTTAAGTTTAATAGACTTGAGTTTGTGAGTGACCAAATCAACATCAATTCAAAATTGTGCAACGAGGGAAACAACTTACCTCCAAGGACAGGATAATCAAATTGCTCTGCAGCAGGGTCCAAATTAACAACATCAATCGATCTTTTCACTGTTTCTGCATGCTTACTTATGGAGCTGCAGTACGTGGACTGAAATAAGAGATAAATGAGTGAATTCATTCTAGCCTGAGATGAGGGTTCATTGAATATCATTTGGATACATCTGTAGAGATAATGCCAGGATCCATTTCAAAAATAGTCACAAGAATAAGTGTGGTCTGGAAAAATATATTGTTTTGTTCCGATATGAAAAACACAAAGTAGAACAATCTAGAAAAAGTGTTAGGCAATGGCTAAAGGCAGCTTGGGTATTTGACCCAAACATAGTCACTGGAAAACATCAAGCCTGCATATTGGATGGATCAATTAAATTCAAGTATTAAATCATTTTCTTGTGGTCAGCTATTCAATTATGATAGCAACATTTATAGTACTTAACCTGCAATACAAAAAGAAGTTTAATTGTTTCTGTTTAAGCTTGAAAAATGACTTTATAAAACACAGGAGGTGGAAAACACGAATGGCCAATGTAAAAAAAATAATGAAAACTTGATTCTGCCTACCAAAATTTCATTTACCAGGCTGCTGTGAGGGCACCTGAGCTTACTAAAGCCATTAATAATTTAACCATGATAATTACATTGATGTACTGTAATACAAGCTCTACTGATATTAGTATTGATATGAACATGATTCTGACCTGATTTTGATATAAATACTGACGATAGTGAAAATGAGGAATACATTGAAGATACTTGCTCAAACGCAATTGTCATTGGAATGAAATTACAATGTTTGGAATACACAAGATATTTGAATCCATCTAGTTTAGAGGGTACAGCAGTTGGTATTCTGAAAAAATGTTGTCCAGCAATTGAGATCATAGGTGGCAGGGGAATGCTCTGTTGTGGAAGATAGTCTTTTTCATTTTATCACTTATCCTTTATTTGGCTTTTGAATTTTAATTATAGTTACTTGAGATGTAGATTGAATTGCTGATAATTATTTTATCCACTTATGTTTTTCATATTTATATTTCATTCTGTTCCATACGATGCCAAAACAGCAGATTCAAAAAAATCTTTGTGGTCATCAGCGGCAAAGAAAGAACAAACGCTGATCCCCTGTCTTGTGTGACAATTTAGCTCAATTAATGACAGGCGTTGGCAGGGTGTTTTGCAGAAAAATGTAAAAAAGTTTCAAATAAATGCCTCGGAAAAGCACATTTCGAAAAAATTCTTGAATATTTTTAGTCAAAAAGGTGTTGTGATGATGTGTTCATGACTGACTTGTAAGTCAGACTTGTTCACTCGCGTGAGTGACGAGATATGAATTTTTGAAGTCTCGACTTGCTGTTTTTTCTATAGTAAGCCTTCTTGTCGTTTTCGGACGAGTCCCGGCCAAATTAAAATTGAGAGAACGCTAAAGTGGTGCATTCAACATTAAATATCTCAGCTTATACAAATCCAAATCGAAAAATTATTCTTGCCAAACTTCATTATTTAGCCTAAGCTACCTGAATCTGGAATAAAAATTGTTGGTGTCAGGTGCACTTTAATAAACGTAAGACATCAGATTCGAGAAATGCAGAATCACCACTCAGTTCAACTGCAAGGCGATCAGTTAACAGCACTAGAACTGCTAACGCAAGAAGACAGCAAAATGTTTATGATACGACAGTAAGACAATTAGCAGATAGAAGTAGAACTGTGTGTGGAAGAAGGGAATTGTGGGATTGGCATAGAGCAGCATTCCATTACGATTCCAATGAGTCCTATGATGAAAGATGTACGGCAAGTATCGGTGAGATGAATCAGATGTGCGGTTACTGTAATGCAAAAAAGTTACTGGAGAGCCTGCAGGACTCTGTTGTGCAAATGGTAAAGCTTATCTGCCTTCAATAATTGATCCACCAGAGCCGCTGGTGTCATTATTAAACGGAGATCATCCCGAAAGTAAAAGTTTTATTGATAAAATCAGAATGTATAATGGTTGTTTCCAAATGACATCATTTGGAGTTACAAACAATGTTGCTATTCCAGGATGTATGACTACTTTCAAAATACAAGGCCAAGTATATCATGCAATTGGTTCACTACTGCCTAGCACTAATCCTGATTCTAAATTTGTCCAGATCTATTTTATAGATAACAAAGATAACCAGTGCAATAGAAGATGTTCGATTTATGACGGACTTTCTAGACCTATCGTTCTATCGCTCCAGCAGCGAGAAAACTGTTTGGTAAAAGAATTTAAGTCTGCAATTGATGGAATACCACACAATGTCAACTGTAGCGTTGTTATTAGCGCAGATAGAACACCAGCAGGAGAACATGGGAGGAGGTTTAATGCACCTACATAATCTGATATGGCTATTCTTTTAGTAGGTGAAAAGCATGAAAACAGGGATATTGTCTTGACAAAGGATGGCAACTTGAAACGCATAAGTGAAACCCATCGTTGTTATGATGCACTACAATATCCACTTATGTTTTGGAAAGGAGATTTTGGTTACAGTACCACCACTCCTCATTTCGACCCTGCCAATGGCCAATTTAGTACAACAAAAAAGGTATCTTGCGCAGATTATTATGCATACAGAATCATGGTTTGAACAACTCAATCGAATTATATTTTAAAGTTCGGCGATTTACTTCAACAATTTTTAGTTGATATGTATACCAAAGGTGAAAGTGAAAGATTGCTATTCTTGCGTTTGAGCCAGAAGCAACTTCGCGCAGATGACTATGTCCATCTCAGAGACGCAGTGATAAATGATGGTAATGCATTCAACTTGGGTCAGCTGGTTATCCTACCATCTACACATACTGGAAGTCCAAGAGATATGCAAGAAAATGCAAGACGCAATGACCTACGTGAGAATTTTGGTCGGCCAGATCTATTTATCACTTTTAAGTGTAACTCGACATGGGAGGAAATAAGTAAAGAGTTATTTACTGGGCAAAGAGCTAATGATCGACATGACATTATTGCAAGAGTTTTCAGGCAAAAAGTTATAAAACCTATGGAATTAATTACTAAAAGTAGCATTTACGGAAAAATTGTATGCTATTTGTAGGCCTACACCATTGAATGGCAAGAGAGGATTACCTCATGCCCACATCTGGATATGGTTGAAAGAAAGTATAAATGCAGATGAAATCGATAAAATACTATCAGCAGAAATTCCCGATCCCCAGAAAGACCCTGGATTGTATGATGTTGTTACATCTAGCATGATTCATGGACCGTGTGGTGCTTTGAACCCAAATGCGTCTTGCATGAAAGACGGAAAATGCACTAAGAAATTTCCGGAATCGTTTGTTGAGTCAACCATCGACGGTTATCCACTTTATGTTCGCAGAGAACCAGAAAAAGGTCAACGGTGCTAATGTTGTAATGGATAATCGATGGACTGTACCCTACTCACCATTACTCTCTAAAATTTTCAAAGCCCACCTTGGTCCAGCCAAAAAATTTGGCAGAGGCGTAAGCAAGGTGTGCCTGTTGAAGGCTATTTGAATGTTTACAAGGCTGATGCATTGGGCAGGGGTATACCATTCATCCTAATAATCTTGAATGTTTTTGCTTAAGAATTTTGTTACACGCCGCGAAAGGCCCTACGTCGTTTGAAAGCTGAAAAACCGTAGATGGCGTAGTTTGCAGTACATTTAGGGAAGCTTGTAATATGAGAGGATTACTTGAGAACGATGAACATTGGAACGATGCATTGGTTGATGCTACATTGGTCCATTCACCATCTCAATTGCGTGATATATTTGCAATGATGATAGCAGTTTGTGCTGTAGCTGATCCTATGAAGTTATGGTTAAATCATCAAGCTGCATTGAGCGAAGACCTTCAATTTCCAATACAGCAAGTGCATCACTATTGAGAATGCTTTTGCTATGGTTGAAAATATGTTGTTGACAATAATCAAAGATAAGGTGCTTCAACTAGGAGGTAAGATATTAGCTGACTATGGTCTACCTTCCCCAAATAGAGATGAGGTTTTAACTTTAATCCTGATACCCTTATCAACAAGTTCTACGATGTTGAAGCTCTATCAGAGTACATTGCTTTAAATGAATGTAAATTAGTAACATTAAAAAGTTGTTTTCGACGATGTGTTCAAAAGCGTTACTGAAAAAGCGGGAGGTTTGTTTTTTGTTGATGCAGCTGGTGGGAGAGAAAAAACGTTTGTAATAAATTTACTGTTGGCCAAAGTTAGACAACAAAGAGAGGTTGCTCTAGCTGTGGCATTATCTGGTATAGCTGCTACCCTACTAACTGAAGGTAGGACTGCTCATTCAATGTTTCGATTGCCATTTGACTTGAACAATAGAAAAACCGCTTTGTAATGTTGGAAAGACAAGTGGGAAAGGAAAATGATTGAAGAAATGTGCATTAATAGTTTGGGATGAATGCACATGTCCCATAAAAAAGCTTTTGAAGCACTTGATAGGACTTTAACAGATTTGAAAGATAGCGCTAAAACTATGGGAGGAGTCGCTATTCTACTTGCTGGAGATTTTAGACAAATTTTACCAGTAATTCCCAGAAAAACAAAAGCAGGTGAAGCTAATGCATCTATTAAAATCTCTTTTCTATGGAAAAGAGTTTCGAAATATGAGCTGACAACTACTATGCATGTTCATCTTCAAAACCATTTACAATCTGGCATATTTGCTGAAAATCTCTCACGAATTGGCAATGGTAAAATCCAAGAAAACACTGCGCAAATGATCAATCATCCTTGCGGCACAACCGTATCATCTCTTCAAGAGCTCAAAGAAAATGTTTTCCCTGACCTATTCAATAATATGAAGAATCCAGAATGGTTACTGGAGAGAGCTATTCTTGCCCCTAGAAACATCAGTGTTGACGAAATAAATCATGACATCCTGAATGCGATGCCTGGGACCACTTTCATGTACAAATCATACGATAGTACAATTGACGTTAATGAAATGACATACTATCCCCTTGAGTTCCTGAATTCCTCGAAACTACCTGGAGTACCGCCTCATCAATTGCATTAGAAAGTTGGTATACCTGTAATGCTTTTGCAAAATCTTGATCCTCCCAAGTTGTGTGATGGCACTCACCTAATTATCAAACAGCTGATGCGAAACATAATTGATGCAACACCAATGGACAAGAGATATGGATCTGATTATTTGTTCATTCCTCACATCCCTATAATCCCGAGTGATGTTCCTTTCCAGTTCAAGCATACACAGCTTCCTTTGAAACCTTGCTTTTCTATGTCCATCAATAAAGCACAGGGAAAATCACTCGAAGTTGTAGGATTGGAATCGTCTTTACCTTGCTTTTCCCATGGCCACTTATACCTTGGATGTTCCAGAGTAGGAAATACTAATCCGTTATTTATATTGGCAGAACATGGAAAGACGAAAAATGTTGTATATCAAGAGGCTGTGAACTAAAACGTATTTACAAATGTTTTTTGATTGCTATGGAGCTAAGATTTTTTATTTTAGTACTTAGGTAATTATATTGATTCAAAATTTAGCATATCAGCAGTCAGTAGTGGCCAACCAGATGTAACGGCTACAGTTTTTAAGTATTTTAATTTAAACATTGGATTAGGTTGATTTCAGTTATGAGTTTGAAACAAATGCACATGTCAATAATACGCATCCAATTAGCAATGCATTAAATTGAGTTAAAAGCGTGTAAATAGCCGGCATATAAAAATGGAACATAACATACAATTTATTGTTAACTCTATTACTTTAATCCATACAGCTTTAGTCAATGTTGTAGTCATTATATTGAAGGGTTTATATTGCAATCAATGAAAGTGGAAAGTGCCTTCATTTTATTTTGCAAAATCTATATAGTTCAATTCTAAATCAGCTCACACCAGACCAGCCCAGCAACGCGGGTAACTGATTGCTAGTAAATGAAATAAAAAAAAACCATAAAGCTGGTATCAAAGTATCAAATGTGACCATGGATATATTGGTGGTGGGAGCCAAGAAATTCTGAAAGACTTGGTGTCAAATAACTGTTAAAACAAAAAAGAAAGTTCTCATAATGTGCAGCATTGAAAATTCCTTTTCACTAGAAGCTATTGCCTTCCAGGACCTACTAAAATCAAGAATGGTGCTTTTTGTGAACGGAAGGCAAGTTATTCAAATTTTGAGAAAATTATGAGCAACATCTTCTGGAAAACGTGAGAAGCCCTTCATTTGAAAAAAGTGCAGTTTACCATCAAACAAGGCGTGCATCAGTGATTTTACCCTACTCTTTCAATATGGAATAACAAACAGTATCAAAGTAGCACCTTGTCTTCCAGAGAAATGTCTAAAAGCTGGTCATTCAAAAAATGAAAGTCCATCTTGCTTCTAATGTTTTATCGCAAAAAACTGGAGCAGCGATTTGCTATCTAGTATCAAAGAAACTATTGTCATTGGTACTCGTTAATCACGTTGAGATCGAGATTAACGGCATTCAGTTTGTTTGATAGAGACAACATGATGAAACAGTGTCATTTTTATTTTCACTCTTCCGACCCTTTGGGCACTCCACAATTGTGTCCCTGTCAATATCAGCAGCTAGCTAATACATTGATTCAAAAGCTATTAAATACATCAATGCAGCATTTCTCAGTACTGGATTGCAGACAAATCTGCAAATCAAAGAGAGTCAAATCAAATTACAATGATTTGTTTTGTTCCTAATAGTGAACAACTTTCTGTATTTATATCAATGAAAGGTGTTTACACCATTTCAGGTCGTAGTGATGCTTCAGGGATTTATGAACACCTAAAAAATGGTTTATAAAGTCTAGAAAGAAAAAGCTGTCAGATCAAAAATGTAGGGGAGAGCGGGGTGAATTGGAACAAAATTTACTAAATTTGATGTTACTCCAAAAGTAAATGCGCTATTGCC
>JANVCG010062003.1:7917-18277 GCA_025505365.1 Haliclystus inabai
TTTATTTTTACATGCTGAAAATATTTGTTTTTTATCGTTCATCACAAGTCGTTCATCGAATGAAAGTCAAAATGACGAAATTACGTGGAATAAACAAAGACAGACAGCAGCCACTCGCCCCCTTTGTGGCATGCATTGTGTTTGAAAATTCTATCAGATAGAAAACAGGTATTGGACTACAAAAACATGAATAGTTTTTAAAAACGTTTCTAAGTAACACCTTTTTTAAACTTTTGAAACAAGTTAAGGGCAATTCTAGACTGCTTACGACTCATTTGTGAAAGTTAGAATTCTTCAAAAGTTTCTTCCATCTTTACTATAATTTTGAAATGCTTTTTTAATTCTAAAATCTTGCTTTCAATTCATAGGATCATGCTATATTTGCCAAAGGTAAATATTGTTTACATTCTTTAAGATCATTTTTATTCTGTTAGTATTTATCCGTGGTTTAATTAAAGAGGTGAGACGGGCTGGCATTCTCTATCTACACAATTCAGAACGAAGCCCGCGACGTTTGGGCTGATTTTGTGCAGAAGCATGTCAAGCATTTTACAATTTCTAATTTGAAATAAATACACATAAAAAAGAAAATCAATTGATAAGACGATGAAAATAATAATAATGTCTGCATGTGTAATCAATTCAATAGAGAACTATAGCGGCAAGGTTACCAAAGATGGCTTGGCAGTCATCGTGGCACTTTCACAAGTTGTGGGATGATTTTTGAACTCAAAATAAAAGATTTCTCGAACAAAGATTCATTAATTCTCTACATATATACGCTAAAAATATAAATAGTTTCTCGGCAAGCGTGTTTCGAATCAGGATATCAATTCCCGGCACAAATAATGTCAATAAAGTTATGCTAGAAAGCCACGAAGTTTGCTGTTTCCTACTTCGCAAATGTGTGAAAAAAATTTGAGTTGAAAGGCAAATCGCTAACTTCTTTATGTTTATAGCATGAAAATGCTTCCACACTGCCTTGTTTTCAATATTAGTCCTGTAGTAATAACTATTTACATATTGACGTCGGTCAGCGATTTTACTTTTAGCACGAATTATTCAATAGTTGATGGTGTAAAATGTGTATAAATCGTGCGGTTTTCTATAAAATATAAAGATTTTGGCTTGGTGAAACAATTGAAAACAAGAGATTTAGTTTCTCTTGGTTCTCTATAAGAAATTGGTAATAGTATATAGCCCATTGGAGATTCTATAGGCCCAGCACCTTAGAAAGAGATTTCAACCACAGTCATATTTTATTTACTAAAAGGGTTACCATACACATTTTCTAAGTTTCTATGCATATTTCTACTAAACAATGTAATCGTTCGCGATTCAAGTGGCTTGGTAACAAATCAAAAGCTACATGCGAATGAGTTTAACTTTCCAACAATATCTCCAAACATGTCCAAGTTAATAAAACATGAGTACAAATATTTGCAAGTAAAAGACATTTGTGGTGACCAATCTCCAAAATAAAACGTATAAAGTACTATCAAACAGGTCAATATGATTATCGAGCAATTTGATTGGTTTAGAAGAGGTCAATACACAAAGCTATGTTGACCGCTTAGGATAGTCTCCCGAATCCTCTAAATTTGAATTAAATTGAGATTGCAGTACTCATTTATGTCAGTAACTAATAAACATTAGCAATGAAAGAATTTGCTACAGTAGCACAAAGAACGAAAAGAAAAGCTGCTCAACTGCTTTCTGTAAGATGGAAAGTTGTAAAGTAAATCCTGATCTTGATGATTTCATGTTGATATATTACGCTTGTTTACAATGTCACTTCAAACTTTCAAGATATTTTGCTGAGCATATTAGCATGAAAATTTCTGTTTGAAAATCCATATGATGATCAACTTTGATTTTTGAAATAATTGCAAGAAATAAAACATCTTCTGCAGAAGCTGGATGTTTCTTCGTAACTATTGTCTACATTCCCTGCTCTTACTCACAACGAATACATAGTTGCATTATTCAAATCCATGATTTTTATTTCAATAACAACACTTTACAAGTCTCAAAATTGACGTGTTTGAACATCACTCAAAGAGCTACTTATCGCAGGTTTCGTGAACATTGATTGATAATTAATCGAATCGTTCAAGTTATGTGGATTTGATCTGTTGCAACATATTTTATTTTCAGACATTGATGAGGGAGTGCCTTGATAAAGCGTATCATGATATTATGGGAACGTTATCATATTTATTTGCCGTTGGATAGTAATTTTTCCGTGTAGGTGATTATACTGTGTAGTGTGGAAGAGTGCAGAATACATCGGAGTAGATACATAAAATGAGTTAATTTACATCTATAATTGCGACAGTTTTATCATAACTAATGGATTTTTGAATAAGAGATTCTTATTGGATTTTGAAAGCTAATCAATTCCTTTTAGCGTTAAATGAATGGCTATAGCACTCTCGAGCGCACTCATGCATTGTCAGAAATCTACGTGTATTAGTGTATTATGTCAGAAATTAACTTTCAAAGTGACATATAGAAAATTTATTCCTTGCGAGCGAGTTTAAATGAGTTGAAAGAGCATTGATGTTTATGAGTAGTTTTGCGAGCTAAAGGATTATTTGAAAATCATTACATTGTGATGAAACTCGCAAATGTGTACATAAAATTTTATATGCCAGGATAGTTTCATCGTGAAATAAGAACTCTTTAGCAAATAAGAGTAAGCTCAGTTGACTCAAAGACCTCCAAGACTTCTTAGATAGTGTATTTGAAATGGTGTGGAAGTTTTAGGTATTTCAAAGCAAATACACTATTCAAAAATCAATGAGTGATGCTATACATTATAAATTAGAAATTAATTCGATCATTCGAGATATGTCTGCTACTGAAGGAAGCTTCAAGATAAAACGGTGACCAACTTGTAATAATTAAGCAAAGTTATTTGACGTCTTGCTTCGATGTATTTTGCAGTCTTGCTAACATCATAGTATAATGAAATACAAGCATGAAAAATCACTAACTTCTGTCAAGTGAATGCGATCAGTTTCGCATAGCAATACGACATTTTTCAACCAATGCACTCACCCACAGAAGTCTGTGAATTGAAGCACGCTGCAGCAGATGTAATCCCTTCAACTTGAGCAAAAGCAAGTTTATCAGTATAGAGTGAGGCTGTGTAAGTAAAACGTGATTGCTACAAAAATCGTTTGAACGCTGCATGCATTATAATTGTCAGAGCCATCGGTTTTGAAGAGTTGGGACACTTTTTACGCGCCATTTTATCATTCATTGGTGAATTGCAAGTTATGTGATACATTGATTCCATTTTTGGACCACTAAAAACTTATAAAATTTTAACAAAATATAATCGAAAATGTACCCGAATTTTATTAGAAAAACACGATCAGTCATATATTTCTTTCTGTTCCAAGTCTACTATCTCCATTGGCCCAAATAGTGTCCACAAGTGCAATCAAAAACTCACATGTTCCAACTCTTGTATATAGATGTCTCTGCTAGCTGCAGCTCAGCATTAATGTTGTGAGTATACGTTGCGTCGGATTCCCATGGGCTATACTACTACGTACGCTGATTGTAGATCTATACTCCTTTAAAGTGTTCATTATGCCTTTCAGAGATTCCTCTCGTTGGTCTACCGTGTGATCAGAAAGCTACATTGGCTAATCCAGATGGTCATCTGTTCTCTTGCTCATTGGCAATTGATGGAATTTATGGCTCGATTTGTAACATGAACCTCATTGCGTGTGCTCACACACAAGTGTCCAATAACCCGTGGTGGCAAGTTGATTTTGGAAAGCTTTGTACAGTTACAAGAGTAATGCTTTACAACAGATTAAGCAAGGACCCGCAGTTTCTTGATAATTTCACAATCCGAGTTCAAGATCAACCAATGCCAAATGATTCAAGCCCCAAAATGTAAGATCGATCTGCAGAATAACTTTAATTTTCAATTTTAATGAGCCAAGAAGCCAGGTGAAGTAGCTTTCAATATTCTATCTGAAAGAGGACGTCGAAGCTTTGTTCAAAGAATTCACAGAAACCTTTGTTGACACTCTGCAGCCATTTTTACATTACACCGTAATAGAATGACTTCTAAAATATTTACCTTCTTCTCCTTTCAAATTATATGACAATCGATGCTCTCTGTAAGATGTTAAAATAATGCATTGCTCAAAATTTGAAAGTAGAAACAACTTTTCATATTCAAAAGCAGAAGATAGGTTTACCACCTCTTGAGCAATTTTAAAGGCTGTGTGCTCTCTTTGTCAAACAGCAATTACTCTATTTTGAACTAAAACTCCTGTATTTAAAATGTTTCAAAAGTTGAAGCGCAAAATATCAATTAGCACTGAAATATAATATAGTTATGTGGCTCGTGCCTCCCTATTAAATCGTTAAAAGATTCAAGCTCATGCAAACATAGAGCAGTACAGTAAATATACCATCATTGAAAATGATAAAAGTCTTTGTTTGCAGAAATGCTTCATTCAAATATCTTAAGAGTTAAGGATAAGAAAATCGATATCAATGATATTCCTGTTGTTAATAGTATTGTTACCTGCATTGATTTTTACTTTTCAGCTAATTGTTTTCACCTTATAGATGCGCTAGTGGTGTTCCATACGTGTATGAAGGTACCCGTACTTTGGCATGTGTTCAGCCTGTAACTGGGCGTTATCTTGTTGTGCAAAACGTTGATACCAAACTGATTCTGATGGAAGTTCGTGCATTTGGTTATTAGCAAAAATATTGCTTACTTGGTTATTGCACGTTTAACATACATTATATTCACCAATATTCCACATATTGAATAACAAGGAGGTCAGCCTTTGGCCTCCCGTAGGTCGCTTTTTCACCCTTTAACAGCCTAAAGTAAAACTTGAAGCGAAGAGAATGTCAACCCGATAATGCAGAAAAGAATTATGAAGAGAAATTGAAAAAGATGAATATACTAAAAATTAATCTAAATTTTGATAATCAATTGTTGCGCAATAGTGAAACATGGTAAAAAGATATAGATACAGTCTACACTCCACTGACTTTGATTGAAATTGAGAAAATATTGCTTGAATTACAAAAAAATAATCCTGATAAAACGAACTACCTGATTATGTAAATATTAACTAACTTCGAAGAAATAAGTCTTGATCCTGTTGATTGTAATAAGATTAGAGAAATTGAAAAATTAAGTTATCAATATCACGAATTGGTAAAATGTCGATAAAGGTCAATTCTAATGCAGTCTGTATGTAGCATCCTATAAAATTTGTGAAAAAAATACAAGCGACATCAATAGAAGCCATGTTGACAATAGCTAAACACTACTGAAACTCATTCACTGTTTTGATAACTAAAGTGACAATTTGATGTACTATTCTCATTGTCAACCTTGAAATTATTTCCTGTGCACTTAATTTTCGAATCAAATTTCGTGGAGCATCTGATTCTCATCATTGCTTGTTTTCGATAAATGATTGCCCAATAATTTTTTAACAAACGTTTTACTTGTAGCTGCCAACTTTTGCTGATAAGGCAACAATATATTGTGCACCGATGAGGAGAGAAAACAAGGACTATGATTTATGTGAATAACAATTGAAAATGGAGCGGTTCTTTCTTCTATTGTAGCTATTACTGGAATTTATTAATGATTACGCTGACAATCTCGTGCAGGATTGATTAGAAAGGGAACACGGCTTCCCTCTTGCAACGGTGGAATAATGCATAATCTACTATGACACAACTATTGAGACATGAAATAATTAGACGTGTTTTTCAAGCAACACGTGTGGTGAAGTTCAACTGCAGCAACAAGTTACTGAAATTAGTTATACAGAAATAATGTGCTAGCTACGTGATTTCATTTTCTACAAAGACACATGGCTATTCGTTAGAAAAGTTTCCAAAAAGGATTTTCTTCAATGAAGCTCATGCTTTTTAAGTCACGTGATAATTGGTGTTTGTTTAGGGTTTTGTTCATGTTTTGTTCTCACTACAATCAAAGCCTCCATAAAAAGAAAGAGATATCAACTCGGATCACACAATAGCAAAATCACTTCAATGAATAATATAAATGACTCAATAGTCGAGATTTAGAGACTGTGCAGGTGTTAGTCACGAACTAAGCAGAAGGGTAAAGCCGAGCAGCTTGTTACAATGATAATATTTGTGTTCATATAGAGGAGCAGACCAGTTTTGATAAAGTCACAATTAGAATTATGACTAACGACTCTATTTGAAAGGAATCATGATTCAAGGGATGCAAACTAGAGGTGGCAAAGACAAGATTTTCCTCTTCTCTGCCCGCCAAAGCAATGCAGACACTGTTCGCTGTCCTCACTGCGGTGCAAGTTTTTGCCAACTGCTTGTCTGCACTCCAATCCAATTCCAATATTTAGCAGTTACTTCAGCTGCTATTAGGAGGAAAATGTAGTTATGTCACCGACCACAAGGCACTAATTCAGCTTTTTTAAGAGAACTAATGTGTACCCAAGACTACATCTGCCCTTATTAGCTACAGGATTTTATCAAAAAGTAAATCACTGAAAATGATTGGGCAAGGATTTTTGTGGTGGAATGTTCATTGTTGCAGGTCAGTAACATGTTGACTGTTGAAAATGACGTGATCCACTGCGGATCTGTTCTCTTTGTCCTTGCAGCTCTCCGAAACAATATTATACAAACTGCTCATACGACATACCAAAGGAAGCAATGTCACTCGCAGACTCTTGAGTAAAGGAGGATGGTGGTCAGCTATTGCAAAAGGCAAGCGTTCCGGGTATTAAGCTATTTGTTGGCAAGTGTTACATGTGTGCTACTATCCATCTGGATGCCTTAGGGAAAGTTTACACATGGATATTGGTCACATCGCTGACCTCGGTAAAATTCTCTTGATTGTTGATGGTGGCAGCAGCAGCAGCAGCTTGATAGAAACTCTTTATTGTTCAAATTGGCCAACTTCACATATTATAAAAATATTTTCGTCAATTTTCTTGCACTTTGCTGTAGCTAAACACATTGCTTCCGAGGATTCACAAGAGTTCATCAATGACGATATTGTTGATTTGGGCAGTGCTATAAATCAGAAGCTCTTTTCAATTTTCCACGTAAAATGGGCTTGCTGAACGCTCAGTACTAATAATGAAGCGTTTCAGGAAGGCATATATAAAAGCATTCATATTTCTTTTGATATATTACTCGACAAAGTGCTGCTGGTTCATCGCACAACACCAGTCGCCTGAGGCATGTCTCCTGCTGAAAAATTAATAGATCATCAACTCATAGTGCCTTTCGTTTCTGATTTTGTCCTCGGGAAAAAGTAATCTACAAGCAATCTTCCTTACGGGCCCTGCAAAGAGCAGAATTTATTCAAAATAAGGGCACCAACACCACCTGGCTGAATTTCGGTGGGCAGACTGTGCTTTCTTTGTGAGATCATATAGGTTGTATGCGCTGTCAGAAAGTAATGATTTTTCTCGAAATAACACCTGAATGTTCTTCATCATCTGAGCCACCTGAGATTGTTCCATAATAAGAAAATACGAAAACAGAATCAAATGAAAAATCCGAGAGTGAGAAAAATGATTAATCACCACGCCTTTTAACTCGTGTTTACTTTTTCAATTTATTTCACTTTATCTCCTGCATCCGTTCTGAAGATGTCAACTTGGCGATCAGGCTTGGTCGGAGCTTCTCATCCTCTCTGCAGTCTGAGTTTTGTAAGATGTACGTGGCTTACCTAAATTATCAAGATTTTGTTTTGCTCTGGAGTAGTCAATTAATCCTCCAGATTAATGAATTGATTGATTTGAGTATTTCAGATAATCTCTCAAAGCGTTTATTTATTTATTGATAATTTCAGAATCAAACCCATCCTGATTATTGCAGAGAAAAATGGTGTGAAGTTGAAAAAAGCCTGACAGGAAAGGACGAGAATCTCAAACAAGAACAGATGGAACAAAGAGACCACCTGACCCGAAAAAGATTGGTTAATTCAAAAATAAATTGGATAATGAGTATCAGACCAGACCAAATACCAAACTTCAAAATGGTGGTCTATTAGTTCATCTAACCAGACCCAATCATATCTTTTAATTCTTTAGTAGATTTGGCAGGTTGGAAAACCTATATTGGCAGAAAAAATTAAATTCCAGGCAAAAACTGAAGCCTCCAAATCGAACAAAATATCGTTAATTGAGGAAAAAATTGGATGGAATCGAACCCACGGCAACTGCAAAGATTGATCCTGGATGCCAGTCGAGGTCTGAGTCTTGGTCCAAGTCTGAATTTAAGCGATAGCTACCAACAATGCTCACTTACCAGATTGTTTCTGATTGGTGTTGGATTTTTATTGATTTGGAAGGTTTACGCATTATAAAAGGGAAGTATCGAGTCCTCTCTTAGCAAACCAGAAGTAAAGAATTGCTTTGATCTAAATCATTATAATGCATATCTCAACATTCTCAAGTGAAGTCAATCATTGAACAGAAAATCCAACTTTTACACCATGCATGCAGGGAAAAAATATCTCATTTTGGGCTCAGTCATGTTACTATTTTCTACATTGACACTTCCTTTCTTCCAGCCTTCCATGCTAGGTTGAACCCACAATTACTTGAGTTTAGTTTGACATTGATTTACTATCATAAAATAACGTCAGAATCAATAGGGAATTATATTCTACGACAGCGTTAATATGCACCATCAACCAAATGTTTTGCAAACATCTTTGATTCCTTAAGAAACTTTCTCGTAAATAATAAACTGTCTATAAGCTTTTTGATTTTGCAAATTCTAACAAGGTATGAGAAGAATAGTAATTGTATTTGATGACAGTCTAACGTGCTGTATTTTCTTTAAAGTGCTCCTGACACCAAAATTTTTTTTTGACATATTCGAGTAGCTGAAGTCAAATTAGGAAGATTGGTGGAAATATTTTTTCAATTTGGACGCATATATATGGAGATATTTGACTCACCATGTAGGGTATTTGCAGTCATTCAAGAATTTCAAAACAGATCGAAATGAAAAGAGGGCTAACTATAGGAAAAAGAGCAACTTTTAACTTTAAAAATCGTATGTCTTTATGCGCGAAATCAAATGTTTTTCGAAACAAGTCAGCGACGCCTACATCTTTGGGACACCTTTTTGACGAAGAATGGATAACATTGACACTGAAATGCATGAGATAAAGGGACTTTTAGTTGGAAAAACTGCGTTTTGCTGTCAATAAGGCGTTAAAACGGCTTACCGTCACCTGTCAAAATGGCAGAAATTTGCACGCAGAATACTCGGACAACCAATAAGCGAGAAACAAGCAGCGACGCTAATCGCCTGTTCCAGAAAGTGCAATTTGGAAAATACATGCACGGGAGCCAATTTCATCGTTGACAATGAGAATGATTATACAAAATGTCTATTGCTTGCTTTCAAAAGGAGTAAGGGGAATCTGGAAGAAGATGGAATGTCCACGTTTATTGAGAAGATTCCAAAAGTAAGGAAATAGTATTATATGCAAACAAAAATATTCGAAATAAGTGCAATTGAAACGAATTAGACTTTCAGTCTGTTTGTGACGCCCTGACTCTATATCAAGAAAATTCATATCACGGAAGCAAATGAATTCCAGAGGGATATAATTATCTTTAATAAAATATTTTATACCAAGCCATTTTATTTTAGAACACAGCAAGAATGAGCTATGATTCGATCTTGCGATTTGATTGGCTAATGCTCGTGATGCTATCTCACGACAGCAAAGCGCAAAAATCAAAACAAACTAACAAAATAATTTTAAAATCACATCTAGGCAAACAAAAATAAATAAACTATTTACGAATTAGATTACGACTTTATCCATCATCATTGCAACAAGTTCTCTCAATCAATCAATGTTTGCTTCACGAGATCCATACCGTAGCCATAATGTAGCTCTGTGCCAAAACTGCTTTTGCAGTGTTTATGCAAGCGATTCTTGATTGAAATTTAGATATTTGTGAAGTTTTGTAAATTCAGAATTCACCTATTCTTTTTCTTTAAAACTAGATTGCAGGCAGAAAATAAAGCTAGGCAGATTTGCTTCTATTAATAACTACGTCATGCTACATTATAATTCAAACATCCTTGCAAAACAAAGCTATGGCGTGGTCTTTCGTTGCAATTCAAAAGTCAAAAGAACTCAAAAACTCATGCAAGAGACTGCTATAGCTTTTGCACGATTTTGACGTCATAAAATCGGGAGAATTCAGAGATTCATCTTGAGGGCAATGTCAAAATGATTACAAACGAGAAGAGCTGTCATTATATGTATCAAAAGTTTAATACATGCTAGTTTTGTTCTAAACCAAATAGTTAACACTTG
>JANVCG010062114.1:0-16179 GCA_025505365.1 Haliclystus inabai
TTTACAACTGCGCCATGTTATGTTCTCATCAATGACAAATTAGATCTTTACTCAACGACGACACAAACATTCTCTTTTATTGAAACCACATACAAATCTGTTTAACTATGTTAGGTGTCATTTCTATCACATTACAACAGAAGGATGCTGAAAATAGTTTTTCAATTTGGATGCATATTACCAGAAATAATTGGGATGATTGAATTTCCAAGTACACTATTTGTGAACGACAAAACGCCCACTATAAAGAAAACAGCAAGTCTGGAATTTAGAAATTGTATCAATTTTCCATTATATTTGGGAGCTGACCACTGCTCTTAATGAGTATTCGTTCTCTGGCTGTTTTCAATTTTCTCTGTTTTAAAAAATTGCCTAACCCCAGCTCACACATTGTGAATCAAATTGTTTGACATTTGGAGGACAAAATGTTTCAAAAACATGGAAGTCAAAAAACGTAAAAGGCATGCAGGCACTTACAAATGTTATTCTCATCGCTGAATTTCCAAAAGATTCACTGCACAGAGAAACATCAAAGAAAAGCTGAAAAGTATATTACTGCAAAAAAGCTTTAATGTTTACTCAGAAAGCATTTTAGCAAGGCAAGTAACATTGCTACAAAAAAGAGAAGCAGATTGACTGCAGACTTATTGGAAAAATTTTAATCAGCAGACGTTTTTGTGATCAGCGCACCTCTTTGATACACAGATTTCAGTGTAAAACCATCAAACAGGTGTGTGTAAACACTTTTTCTTAAATTAAACAAGCAATTTACTCAATTTAGTCAAATTCTTTTTTATAATTCTGAAAATCAGAACAGAGGTTCACTAAAAATAATACCATCACAAGAACAAACATTTTTTTATTTCCACTTTTTCTTGAGATATGGCTATTTTACACCTTTGAAATTTGATTTCATGTCAAGTATATTGGAAAGCAGATTCTAATTTTTAAAAATATGAAAGTTTTTGGACATAGTTCCGGTGCTACTCCATAGATGAATTCACTGGACTCAAAAAAAATTAAATGTTAGGATTCAGGTGTTTTTTTATCAAATGGGAAAACATTAGATAGCTCTAAAAAATTCCATTTTGTTTATATTTAGAGTATTTAATTTCATTATTCGCATCCAACGATCAAAACATGCCAAAATGGTTACTCAAGTAGTAAAGTTGATATTGGCCAAAAATTGTGTGAGCCTGCAATCTTTGGTGCATTGCGACACATCTTTCTTCAGCCCCAGACTAGAACTCAAAAGGCTGATGAATTGCAACACATCTTTCTTCAGCGCCAGACTAGAATTCAAAAAGGCTGATGAATTATGACACATCTTTCTTCAGTGCCAGACTAGAATTCAAAAAGGCTGATGAATTAAGCAAGAGTTCTCCGCCGCGCGAGCTTAGGTTTTTCAAACCGCAGCTGCGTATTTTGCTACGATTGTGGTAAAATTTATAGCTTGTACAAACATTTATCTTCATATCCGAAAAAATTGATTTTGAAGGCATGTCACTTGTACATGTTTTGCCGTTTGAAGTGCAATAAACCTAGTCAAGATCTGCAGCAACCGCGCAAATTTTTATCCACCGCGCAAAACACAAGGATTCTAGTCTGGCTTCAGTGCAGATTTATAGCCTTATCCAGAAATTACATTTGTAATGCAAAACAAGGATAGTTGTCATTTGAATGGAAAACAGTTGCAATGTATCTAAAGAGCTTTGAAGGAAAAATTAATTATTAAAACTGTTAGCACTTATAATACAAATGAAGATAATCAGGATAACGTAAGAATTTTTTGACAAAAATGCTGTAAATCTGATCAGCTGATTTTTAATGATTTTATTTGTATCCAGTGCCCTAAAATAGTTTGTTGTGTCTGCAAATAAAAGTTCAAGGTGAGTTCAAGATGAATAAATCTGCCATTATATTGACTGCTTTTATTTTTCTGAATCAACAATCACAAATTCAGACCTCATTCTCTTTGGTATGCATTAGTTCAATGCTCAAGGAATTGGTTACCCTTAGGAGCAACATGAGGTGGTAACTGTGGACTAGTCTACGTCCCAGGAAATATCCAGAACTTAGGTGGAGATAAGAGGGTGAAAATTTTGGGTATTCACTGACCAAAGCCAAATGGTAGCTCTATTTTCATGTAACTCTAAAAGTGGTCATTAAAAAGATTCATGTTGCTGGCTAACCTGAGTTGAAGTCAGTTCCGTAGAGATTCGCCAAACTGTCTGTTTCGCCTTCTGAACTTGGTAGTCTCTCATCAGGAGATTCCCCATAGTAGTTAGCCACGATGTCCATCTCATCTTTTGGCATTTCAAAGGTCTACAATTGACAACAAATAAATGAAAACATGCGTGAAACAAATTGAAAGCACCTTTCTGTTTTGACTTTTCTCAAAATCGGAAGAATGGTGTTGGAAGCACAAACGAGGATGGCTCATTCGAGGCTTCGATTTATGAGAGTATACGATTTATGTGATAAAAATGTTGGCCTTCTTTCTTAATTTTCTCTCGTTGAATGATTTAAATACGTGTTTTTACCGCTTGAATAGCAACAAAACTCTACAGGACATTGGTTTTTCTCCATTTTGACTTCATAGCTTTTTTCTGAAATCGCAGTGTATTTTTAGTTTTAAAAATGTAATGTACCCCCGTCTTTTGCTACTTGTGTTCTTTCGACTGCAGCAGCGAAATGGCGGAGAACGAAAAACGACTTGCGTTTCAAAAGCATAGAAAAATTGACGATTTGGAGTAAGAATTTTCAGATTAAGTCTACGTGGTGTATTTGACGATAGGTTCTAATATCATCGCATTCATCAATGAAATTGATTTATTTGTAAACGAACAGAGTAGCTGCGTTTTGTAGCCGTGTTGTCAAGGACTCACTGGAGGCCAACTTAACTACGGTATTTTTGTTATTTTTCTTTTGCGATTTTAGATTCAACCCAGTGGCTCCGCTTTCACCGGTGAATGACAGGAAATATTGAGGTCTCAAATGGCTCAGAAATTGGAGAGATCGATCCCTTTAAGAATGTAAGAATAGATTAGATCTTAATTGTGAATAGGGATTATGTCACCAAGCGTCAACCATTTTATTTGTTTGCTGATGTCAACTTTGTGATCAAATATTGTGTTGGATCTTGGATTCTATAACTTTTGCATTGTTTACTGCTATTGCTTCAAGAGTGTTCTGTCACGTATTCAGAGGCAAGTGCGATAGATAGCACATTTTATGTAATCAAAACTAAAATCAAAGCAATGTAGATAATTTGTAATTGTTTCCCAACCAGGGTGTCCCATGATATGAATCCAGGTCTTCTTTTCAATAATCTTTTCAAACTTTCAAATTGTCATTTTCTTTCATTTCATTGTTTTGACATTAGAGTACCTCAAGCACTGACTGGTCCACTTCAACATGTCAAAATGTAGCCTGCGTGCAGACTCAAACCAAATGGATGAATGTGAGACTCTGTTATACATTCATCCATTTTAGTTTGAGTCTGCACACAGGCTACTCAAAAGGGGTGAGTGGGGAGTCGACAAGCATTATTTTTCCCCATGCAAATTGCAGCTACACCTTTGTTCTGAAACCAGTCCTTTGAAAATAAGTTTATTTACAACTTAAAGGTTCTGAATAAATGATGATGATGATGATGATGATGATGTATCACGTATTGAACCACCCGGGTGTGGCCTAATGTGGGAAATTGATTTTGAAATTACCTCTTTAGATTTTCAAATAGTATTCTCGCAATAGCTCATGTAGGCCTACCCCTAAAACCCAATGTATAGTTGTACTCTGTGTATTTAATTGGATATCAGAAATATCTCAAATTGATATTCAAATCCAAATCATTTTTAAACAGAATTAAAACTGCTCTTGGAAGACTTGATCTTTTCGTGGATCTAGAAACAATTTCTTCTGCTTCAATACTTCAGATCAATGAGTTCAAAACTACTACTTTTAAAACAGAATTGCTTAGTGACAGTGTTTCTGAAATGCCTGAAATCATGAAATTGAATCCGTGAATCATTTCTGCTGCTTTGCCATTCCCGCGATCACATAAAGGGCCAGCGAAGGCGCCATCACATCTCCAGTCACAATGAAGAGCTCCAAACGGGAAAGGGGGTGAAAGGACAAATCTCTCTTATTGGTATCAGCCTTGTTATGATATACAGTACTGTCCGGCGTGATGTTTTTCATTAAAAATGGTTTTTGGTATCGCAGTTAGTAAAAGGATTTGCTGCTGTTTATTGAAAGATGATATACTTTGCAATTGTTTTCGACACAATGCTCTAACCTTCGAGGTAAATTGAAAACAGCTCTTGGATGGTCGTTTCGAAAGGAAAGCAAAGGCAAATATCTGGGCTCCACATATTTGTGAATTTCTTCTTAGCTAATTAGTAAATAATTACTTTGGCAATTACAAAGCGTCCATTTTCATCCTTGCTTGCTTTTTCTCTGATCATTCGTTTGTTTTTTAAACCCTTTTGTCAACAATACTGGGCTGTTTATAACGTGCGTGTTGATTCTCTTCCCCAACCGTCTCTGCCTTGTCCGTCTGCTGAACTTGGTTTGTCTTTCCCGCTCTACTTGAACCACTGAGGTGGTGTTATCGGTTTCAACATGATTGCTATTTGCCATCAGCTGTTCTCTTGCATAATTCATCAGCCTTTTTGAATCGTTTGATTGTAGTCATTCGCTTGTTTATCAATTGCACTATTGATGTCATCACCCGCGTTCAAAACAGCAGCCCATTCACTTGTCCTGCTTAATGGAATGACGCGTTAATTGCACCGCACTACACGCATCGGTCTTCGTCTTGCTTAAATTTATGCAAAGTATTATTGCTACATCTGCACAATCGATTGGTCATGCACTGAAATCAATATGGCTTTAAATAGATCGTTACGTCCGGTCGTTTGATAGTTTACACGCATTGGCGATACTGATGTTTATATTATGGCAGTGACGGGAGTTGCGTCGCGTCGTCATCCGCACGAGAGAGATGGTTGGTTGAAAATGAATTCTGCTGGCGTTAAAATGTATCCAAACCTTGTGCTGCGAGGGTAAGGGCCGTGTGCATCGTTCGTACGTGATACATCTGAACTAGCAATGGGAAGAAAGAGAGAGAGAGTTTCTGATGAACTGCCTCTTACGATGTTCGAATTCTGTTTACATAATTTCTGTCTTCGATGTTGGACTGTTGCTGCATTTGCTAGTAGCACAGCTGCACTAAAACACACGAGTTCAATAAACTATCTTGTTTTAATATTATTATTACTATCGAAAGGCAGCGCAGGTGATTTAATGGTTGTCATGGTGCTTAGGTCGAACGCCGTGTCAATTTCGTCATGACAACCGCTTTGTACGATACAGTCCCTCTGTCTTGGTAACAGTACCTCACTTGTTACAAATAGCACTTGCTTTCTTAACGATCGTGTATTAGCTTCTGTTAATTCAATTGACTTTTCATTGTTTCATAGTCGTGGTTTATCCCGTGGTGGCGGTAGTCTTGACGACAGCCTCGCTCATGTACAGCAACTGCACTTGAACAATGACAAGCTACTTTCACTCAAGCGAAGGAACGAGGTTGCTGCACACACCAAAGACAAGTCATTGGAAGAGGGTGACCTCCCAGTGACGCCGCCTCCTTTGCATCATGACAGCCTTACAGAAGAGGCTGCAGAGGCCCAATCACGACGCCTATCGGACAGTGTCAGTTGGTCTTTCGGAACAGGGAATATGTCTGCCAGAAGTAGCATCTTCTCTTGGGAAAACGACGATGTGAGAATCGAACCAGCTTCTTTCTATGCATCGATGCTGTCTTTATTTGTGGATGAAAGATTGTTTTTGTTGTTGCTGTTGTTGTTGTTGTAGGAATACGACAAACAAGCGTCTGCTACTGTACGGAAAATGTTTCACGATATTGATTCCCTTCTATATGAAGACAGAGTGTCAGGAAGTATGTAGAATAGTAACTGTGTTCGTTATTGTGATCTCTGTGGTTTGTTTGTTCATTGTGACTCTCATTGATGATTTAGGTCGCCAATTGATTGAAGAATGTTCAGTTTGGTCATCCGCCTTTCCGCATTTGAGGTATCTTTTGTTCTTTCTCTTATAACAGATCCCAAAAATACCCGCAAATGGTTTTGACAAAGTCTAACCATTTAACTTGTCTCGTGTTTTTAATTCTTTGACTCTGATCAATCAATCGATCTATCCTTCCCAGACTCCTTGGCAGACAGCTCATCCGACCGTATGACGAAGGAACGCAAACAATACCACGTGACCCAATCAGGGGGGACCGTGCAGCTTCTTTGTCAAAGTCTTCTACTTCAGATGATTTGTTTGAAAATGGCAAAGAAAGCATTCAACGATTACAAATCACTGGCACGGCGTCGGTCGTATCAGACGCACCAGTTAACGATAGCCAATCAGCGACAGGTATGAGGCGCGACCGACGATTCATTACCATTAGTTCGTTGTCTGCGTACGTTTAAGTAGATGCGATTTCCTTTAGATTCGGAATCCACAACAAGTGCAGATGAGTTCTCTTTTCTTCACGAAGAAATCTTTGCACAAGATGGCTACATCGAAGAATGCATTGCGAGAGATTGCTACCCAGTCGCAGGGTGAGGCTAGCCTACCTAGACTCGAGTTGTTTGACTTGGCCCACCCCATACTCACAGGTAAAGTGGTGTCCTTCTATAACGATAACCAACGTTTCTTGTGATGATTTCGTATTTTAGTGATGGCGCTTCAAAGTCTGGAAATCGCTCACTTCATCATGGGATACCATCAGTGACACCAACTGCTGTTGTCAAGGAAACAATTATCGATGAGCTATTTGATCGTATTTGGTCTGATGTAGGTTTCTGTTCTGCCAGCCTACGTCTAGACCACCATGCCATTTATACTTTTGATTTACTCATGTGTGTTTGGTTTGTCTCTTTTACAGGCCGTCCCTCTGTTGGTTGAGCTGTTGTCGTTCTGTTTGAAGAGCGCTAGGCGCAGTGAGTGGCTTTTACAGTCATTATGGAGAGACATGTCATGGGTGATGACAACATTATCTTTTCACTTTTCATCAACAGGAGGAAGTGGTAGAAGAACAGAAACGTACAATCAAGACAATCAGTCCATGAACGCTGCCCATGCACTCTGCCGTCAGGTATGTCAATCGCCTCGCTTTGGTGCTTGATATAGCTGCGTTGTGTGTGAGTTTGTGTTTATCGAGTGTGGTACTCTCAGGAAATTGACGTGAGCCGAAAGACGTAGGGCTCTTAACGAACGCAAGTTCTATTGTTGAAAATTAGGAGTGGAATAAATCGTGTTTGTTTGTTTGTCTCAGGAGGGCTTGAAAACATCCCCCAGTGTGCTAGATCACCGACCCCCGTCTTCTGCCATTGGAACTTTGAAAGAACTGATGACGATTCGTTCTGTTTCGCTGCAACAAAGAGCGCCGTCAGTTACATCGAATTTGTAAGTCATTAAATCATTATGAGATTTAATATTGATGAAAGAGTTTCGATATTTGCTTAGTCCATGTTAGTAGCAGTGTCTTCTGAACGTGATCATTGTCTTTCGAATGTTGATGATTGTTTCATTCAAGGTTTCGATTTGATGATCAAACAATTATAGATGAAGCTGTACCCCCGTCTTCTTCTGACTTCAACGTAAGGCATTGTATTAATTAGATCATCTCCGTACTAAATGCAAACTATGGCACGTCATTGTATTCTTGGTTCGCAAACTATCCCTTTCAGAGACGACCATTCACAAGTCAGACGCTGAACGGCCTCTCGTCGACGGACGGTAAACCCATGCCCAGACCTCTGAGTGTTCGCAATGCGTCTGATCATAATCTGTATGAGAAATTGTTATCTTCGAAAGCAACGACGTCATTGAAAAGGTAGATAGACCATGTTGTTTAACATCAGATATGCAGTTGACCCGGGGTGCCTATCCCGGGGGCTACCGGTGTATCTTCGATTAAGTGCAGATGCTATTCCACCTTCGAAATGCCTCACTTTGAGACGACAAAAGTGGCTCACACTCGCGAAGTGATTACCTTTGACTCAACGCTAGGTCAAAAGGTCAAAGCTTACCCTTGATGTCACTATCACCCATTCGTACTGTATCCTAGCAACAAGTTAGACGGTGTCACTCATTCGATTATGCATTCTGTTACAGTAGAGGGACATCAAGGCTGCAACCCATTCACCAGAATGACCGAGGCAAACTGTTCACCACCGAACAAGTAAGACTCTACGCACTATGCAACCAATTGTGAAATAGATGTGATCACAAATTCGACATGACGATTGCTATCGGTTTCATATTAGACATCGCGAGACGTATCTAGAGAAATCGTGAGAGGTACCCGATTATCCGCTGTCAATGGTACGACCGAGCCTTTTCCTTTGCCATGGTACGTATCATAAATAAAATATTTATTTTCTGATACGTATACGCTATGAGTGTTACCGATTGTTTACTTTGAATAATAGGGGGCCGCGCACAGGCCTACTGCCTCCGATTGCAATGACTGACGGGATCAATTGGCCAGAACCGTTCTTAGCTGAAGAGAACACCAAGCGTAGTCCAGTAAGTATCTGTTAATGGCTATAGGGAGACTTTCCGTTCCATGATGAAAGCAGTGCCTTGGTAGTGCCACTATAAGTGCTAACATTTTGGTTCTGTCTCGATTTCAGAAAAATAAACGAATGACTTCAAACAGTAGAATATCGAGTGCTGCTGGCGAAGAAACCAGGTACAGCCTCATACTCAATCACAATACGTTGTAGAAATCAACAATATAACGAGGCATTGCATGTTACGACCTTTTGATTGTATTTTGATCAGGAGGCTGCAAAAGGAGAGATCTGTTTTGTGGAATAACGATTTGAACCGACCGAATACAACGCAGACGACGCGGGTGAGTGAAGACCACAGAGTTGAAAGTCTGAGGAATTATACCACATAACGCTACGTACATAAATGATCTTAATAAATATATAAATAAAAAAATAAATAATAGATAAATAAATGATCTTACCCTGTTCTCTTTGACAGTCTTCCATAGGGATTGGCCGACAGCAATCTACCACGCATGTGCAAACAAGCAAGCCAATGCAGACGGCAATTAGCAAGCTAACTCATCCAATCAGTGACTTTGTTTCGCAATCACGTGACTATGCTATTGATGAGGAGACTGCGGACGAAATTGACGACTTCGTTTTATGGGGTGTGTACATGTATTAATCGAACACTTTCAACACTGTGTCTTAATTTATAAAGACGTGACTTTATGGGTACTAACAAATATTTTCAACGGAGACGTCACCACAAGTTACGCTCTAATGTTCTACTCTTCTCTAATATGTCAAAGTTCTAAATAGCGTTCAAGTGAATATTGAGAATGATTGCAGGCTAGGCATATTCCTCACGGCTAGCGCAATCCTTTCAAGCATTTTGTTTAAAAATTGAATTGCGTTTTGAACTGACTTGGAATGCTGTTATTTGGAAAAACCTCGTTCGGCTCACTTAAAACAATGTCTAACTTGATAAGATCGTGTCTAAAAAGCTTGAAGTTAAAGCAGAAAATGATGATTCTAACTTCCAAAGGAAACATTATCAAGTCCGGTTAGATCCCTCTAACCACAGTCAAAGACAATATCATTTTAATCAATATATTTTAATGTTGGTCAAGTCTGGCGATGCAATATCGTTTGCCAACCGCTGCATCTCTCATTGCAAACACGTCCATCCTTTCGTTAATTAATTACAAAATTGATTTATTCTTCAATTTCATCAGGTCGTGGTCCGCCTTTGCTATCACACCAATCCAAGAAAGGACGTGGGTCTACCTGGGCCGGCAACGTTAGATGATAGGCTGACCGAGTCAAATTCGATGGTGTTGTTGTTACTACGGCAACCAAAGTTATCCACTCGCAACTCTGAGATTGGCAACATGTGTCGTTCGTTCGATTCTACTACAATTGGGTTTTGTCTTTTGCAGAAGTGATTCTAACGCGTAGGATGACAGAGTAAATGACATTCCACTGGGTCGACAATCAAGCGTTGCATGGCAATAAAAATAGATCTGATTTTGTATGAATTAATAATGATTAGAAAATGAAAGAGTATGTAACTCTGATTGAAAATTGTACATTGTAAATAGTGAATGGCATCTCACGTGGCAGTAGTATGTAAATAAAAGGTTTTTTGACAATCCAGTCTGTGTCATGTCCAGTGCAACATCATTACCCAATTATCAAACCGCATTCACCACTTTTGATAGATCACACAGAGGTCTGGTGAATTTCAACATAACTTTGACCCTTAAGCTAAAAAGCTATTTTCAAACTTGACTGTAGGAGAAACTATGGGGTATTCATAGAGACACACTCTTTCACGTATTGTTGTTTCGCTTCTTCTGTGATAACGAAATCACGTTCTTTGAAAATGAGCATCGGAGCCTGACAATTTTTGCAAATTCTTCCCTTTCGCTATGCGTTGCCGGTGGCGACCGTCTAATTCGAAATAAGAAATCAAAGCCCTTTGTTATATTTGCTTATTGTTTAATAACGTTCTCTGATTGGTTTAATTTATTTGTGTGTGATTTGTGATTGGGTGTTTCGGTGATTGCATTGTCTTCGGTTAACAGACAAAGACGAAGGTGGCTTTCAAACGGAGGAGGTGGCTGACGGACGAAACAGGACGTCACTCTCTCCCCTGTAGTCGAAAGTCGCGTAAGCATCATCTAATTCCGGTGTTTATATCGCCAAAGAGCTTTTGGTTAAATTTGGCCAGTGGCTCTTTTCCATCCTGATAACCTTCTGATAATTCAAAATGGACCGTTTGCATCTTGATTTGAGCATTGTTAAGAGAGAACCTAACACAGATGACTATGGTCAAAGCAATGGAAACATTTTGGACAACATAATCAGCGAGGACGATTTTCATCATCAGTTTGGTGGTGCAGCACAGACCAACTCGACTGTGGTAGGTAGTGGATTAATAGTCTTGCGAGTTATCGTGTTTTTCTTTTTGTCTAATAAATGTCTGGTTTTGATTTTCATCTTCAGCCGAACACAGATGAAATGGATGTTAGCGTAGACTGGCTTTCTAGCTTCTTCGATGAGCCACAGGTTCATAATTACAGCCTTAATCCATCTCTGGCTGTTGTTGATAGCCCTGTTATGGCTGGTATAAAGTCTGGTTCGTTTATTGAAGATGGAAACAGTCACGGCAACGGAACGAACGGGTTTCACATGTGCACAGATGATATCACCGACGAGTTGGCATTCAGAGGCCAGGACACGATGAAGGCCAGTGTCAAAAACCCTTTCTTATCTCAACTAGAAGCGTCAAATGCTTTGGCAGACCCTCTGTCTAACGTTTTGGACAACCCTGGGAAGATGAACAGCAATTTTAACAGAGCCATTCATGGCCGGACACAGTTTCTTTTGAAAGCTGCAAAACCTCTTAATCAACTGAGACGAGAGCTCATCGAAGCTTCATCGTTGAAAACAGCAACGAAACTAGACCCCACTGGAAATGTTTTGTTATCTAGAGAAAACAGCAATGACCAATTAGATACCGAGCTACTGACGACAGATATCTTCTCTGCTACGATTAAAACAGAAGCTGAAACTACCACTGATTGTAGTGACTCAGGTGAGGTTAATTGTCAGTTCAAAATATCAATTTGTTTATGATTTTCCCTTGAGGTGATCGACCTTTATCAAATGTCAAATTACCTCTACATACCTGTCCAGATTTATAATTATTATCTAAGATCTCTTTGTAGTAGTTTTGAATATTGTTTTATATTAATAAGTTTCCTTTCTAACTACGTATTTTTTGGGCCACCCGCTTTAACTTTCGCCCTCGAGATTAATGTTTGTTCAGTTGTTGAGACCAAAGATCACACCAACACAGCATTGAGAAGTCGCCTTGTTCCTGCGCGAAAAAGATTAAAAATCATTGAATCTGTCTGTTAGATTGATGTAAAGAATGGCAATGTGGCTGATAACATTTTTCGTGCTCAAAGACTCTTGCGTCGTGCAGGGCAACGTTTCACGCCATGATTATTATTTTATTGCCTTTGAAAAAATTTTTTTTTGAAAACTATTGTTAACGTGAGGGGAAACCCCAACGGAAGAAGCCAGGGCGAACAAAGCCAGACAGTGTGAATCAGACCCAATTTCAAAATCATAAATGTACAAATTTATAATCTCAATTGTTTTTCAACGATCAAAAAATGCGATTCTGTCACTGATCAATGCCATGTGATTGACCTGTCTGTCTTTGTTCCACTGTACGTGTTTTTAACGGGTTCTCACACGTGCTTTCAATGGGAACACCAAACCGTACTGACCTACTAATTGTAGGTACCAACGAAAATGCTCTTTCCCTTCTTTTCAATGGCTCGCAAATCAGTGTTTCCGTTTCAACAGAATACGCCTTCAATTTAATTCTTTCATTCAAGCGATTGATACTACTTTCCGTTTTTTGCTGTTTAATTTATTCACTTTATTACAAGTTTTATGAGTTGACAATATTTTAATTTATAAATAAAAGTTTCAACTTCCATTCGATATTGATAGCATTGAGATACTGACTGAAATATCAATCTAAATCTTTTTCTGTTTTAAAATCAAACAAAATTGCGCTCTCTCTTCGTTTGTACAGCTGCGTCAGTTCCCACTCTAAAATGACGATGTAGACTCACACGTGGTTTGACTCAATGTCAACGCTTGCTGCCCGAGGCGTTTGGCTGCATAAATATATCAAAATTATCATTATAATTAAATAAAAGAACTAAACAGTTAAACTAGAACAAATCAACGTACAATTTGGTTTTCTCCCACTTAAATTATGCAGGCCATCATGCGAACCAGATTCACTCCAATTTCAACATGTCCTTCGATCGAAACAATTTAATCAAACATCGTTCAAACAGTGAGTTTGTAAACCTTACTTAAACCTAATGATTATAATAATAACACATTAAAATAAACAAATAAAATATTTGCTAGATAATTAACTTTTATGTCAGATCATCACGTTCCTTATTTCTCATTTTTATCATCCGGTGTATTCTGTGTTTGTTACAACGGAACCCCTTGACAATACGGACCGTAACAACAGCTCTCCTTAGGCAGGCGTCTTAGTCAGTCACGTGTCCCTTTCATTCATAAATCCCATTTTCATAGTAATCACATCAATTTCGCTTTAGAGTTATTCAAACTCTCGCGAGGCACATTTCTAATCTACACTTTGCCTGTCGCTATGGACTTCGCTTGGCAACGCGTCCAATTTGATAATCAGAGCCAAGCCTCTCTTACTACTGACTTGGGTAATCTTTTAATGTAGAAAATGGGCATTAAGTATTGTGAGTTTGCTTGTGTTAATACCAACTATCCATCATTCACTTTCAGGTTACGATTCTAATTCGCGTTCCCCAGACTGCGTGTCCCCATCATCGGAGGGGCATTCTGACATTGCTCTTAGTGGGGACTTCTCACCCACAGAAAGAGACCCCTACCAAGACGACCATCAGGTAAATGACTTTAGATTTAATATATTTCCCTTCTATCGTGGCTGTATCAGTTAGCTGATCTAATTGTGATGGGTATCTCAATTATTTTGCTAATTTGAGATTTAAAAGACCAATTTAAACTGATTGTCTTTCTTCACATAGATTTGAAATTCATTTGATTTTGTCTTTTTAGCCCCACGAACGTTCCCCTTTTTATCTCACTGACGAAGAACGACGAACGCTGATCACCGAGGGCCTCCCCGTTCCAAAGGGACTGCCCCTTTCTAAAGTGAGTATCAGCCAGCATTACGACGTTGTACTGTCAGAAAGATGGTCAAATTTAGAAGCTGATTTGTTTTGCCTTTGATTAGATTGAAGAGCGAGCGTTGAAGAAAGTCCGAAGGAAAATCAAAAACAAAGTAAGTTTGATTTCATTCATACCAAAAAATAAACAATTTAATCAACACAAGATGGGCAGGAATGCGTGACCGTGTCTCTGTCTTTGTTAACGTACACAATGTGTCCCTCCATTTGGATTTGTTAGCCAAGCTATTCATCGGCAGCATTCTGTGTCACAGACAACCTAATTGGAATTATCAGGCAGCCGAGTAATCATTTGCCTGAGCAGCGAAAAAACATTGGAGAGCACGTCTGCAATATTGTAATGACTTGTTTTTGTTGTCACCAGATCTCAGCGCAAGAGAGTCGTCGAAAGAAGAAAGAATACATGGAGTCACTTGAGAAAAAGTAAGACACGCAAGAGAGGCTCTGTTGCTGTCATGGTTACCATTGAATCACGTAGTTCATTGATCACATTCACTCTTTTCTCTTATTTAGGATTGATGGATGTAATTCTGAAAATCTTGAGTTGAGAAAAAATATGGACAAATTGGAAACGACGAATCGGTTAGTTTTTAAATTTTTACCATCAGTTATTGCTCAAGATGTTCGTAGTATTCAATGTTAGAAATGGGAAAATGCGACTTCAACATTTCTAGAATCACTGATTTTATCTTTATCTTGCAGATCGTTACTACTTCAACTTCAAAAACTACAACAATACGTCGCCACGAGAGTTTCACGCTCCTTAGCAACAGCAGAAACGCAAACGCCAATGGAAAGCGAGGCTATAATGATAGCGTGAACAAGAGATGGTTGTCACAGGCAACCGTTGCATATTGTACAGAGTGAACAATAAGAATTGGCCATTTTGATTTGGCCTCATAATTTATAAAATGGGGTGCTTGTTGTTGTAAATAGTGTGTGAATTTGAGTTTGTTAACGAAGTGAGAAATTGGGACAGAATTATTGTTATTTAAAAACTCAAAGAGATTGATGACATTTGTTGTTGCTGTTTTGAGAAATACTTTATTGCGCTGTCCTTTGGAAATACCCTTTGCAAAAATAATAAAATAAAAATAATAACTGTATATTTGAACGGTGCGTCTCAATCGTGCTCGCTTTGATTACTTCCAGACGAGGTGCAACTCCAACTAAATGACTGCTTCTTCAGATCGAGGCTCTTTGGTCTCGCTTGCCTGCTTTCCAACTCAGAGACGAACTGATTGCGATTGGTGTAACTTTGTGTCTGCATGACGTCCGTTGGCCAGGGTTTTATTTGGCGGCATTCGATGTAACCTGGATCGCTAATCGGTGACTTGGGCGCTCTTCGATCTTCGTACCGGCCGAAACTAAAAATAGAAAATCTAAGAATTGAAACGCGAATACTAACTGGAACTAACGCTCTAGTTGTTGAAGTCAAAAAATGTCATTAAGCTGCTGGCCTCTCGTTACATGAATTTGTTTTCACCCCCAGCAATGTTTGAGTCGTTGGTTACCATGGATCTCATGAAGTTTCTGATCATACCATCAATCCATTCTGTCTTCGATTATGACCATTTTTGTATAATTTTTACATAAAGGAAAGTTGTGACGAAAGTTGAATTGGACATTTTACCAAATATAAAGTTGTGATGATACACAAAAACAAATCGAAAATGAGACAGTAGACAATTACCAAAAAGTCTGTTTTGAAAATGAAAATGAGAATTTTGAGTTAAACTACCTCTGCATTCAAATCCTTAAAATCCGATCCTAAAATCATGATGTATGAATTTCCTTATACTAGAATTCCAAGTGCAAAGTTAATCAAATCAAATGTCGTAGAATCTGGAAATACTATATTAGCTTTAACTGACCAGAAACTAGGTACAATACACAAGAGTACAATGCTTCGATGGTTCGCTTACATTCATTCTGATTGATATGTCTCACGGAGATAGCAAGAACTACCATCGTGGTATTACACAATTGAGCAACCACTTGGTGATATATAGCAGCAAGTCGGCAGCAAGTCGGCAGCGGCTGCAACTGAGCTCTTCCTAGATTATACGAATGCTTCTTCAGTTAAAAGGAGTGTCCTTTTCAAACAAAGATAATCTTTAGTAGATGTCTTTTCACCTAGTTCAACGCTTAGAGCCCTCGTATGTTATAGTTAGTAGTCATCAAATAACTTGAAACCATCGGAAAGTCTTGAATGTCAAAATCTAACAGATGAACTCTTACCAATCTAAGCAGATTCCCGTTTGTGTTGAACGAGAGATATGTCGAACAGAAACCGGGAATTG
>JANVCG010062114.1:26539-36712 GCA_025505365.1 Haliclystus inabai
TTAATTATTTTTACTTACAGAGAAATACTGCCATTTGTTTTTATGCGTCCATTGTTTGAAAGAGAACGTAGCCTGTACACAGAACGGACAGTGTTGCGAAGGTCAATGCACGTACGGTCGTTGCAAGGCAGGTGTAGCTGAAGGACAGCCTGGAACATTCTGTGATCGACACGAAGACTGTGCCGGTGAAGGAAAGGCTGCTTGCTGTGTGAGGTCAGAGTTAACACAGATAAATTCTATTTGAAAGTAAGATCTAGTTTTTGATTTGTTAGTAATTTGATGTTGTTGTTATTGATGCCGTTGCAGAGAACCAGCCATCAACCCTCATATCTCTATCTGTAAGCCTCCTTTTGCTGAGAATATGGTTTGTGGTCCAATCAGCTTCTTCAGAAATGTCTACGTTGGTGCCCAGGTCCAAAAAGCGTGTGGTCCATGCAAACAGGGACTGATCTGCAAACAAGTTGGGTAAGTAGCGTCTAATTAGAGCGAGACCCTGTTGTTCTGGACGTGTTTGCCGTGCTTCTAACGGTTTGTCTTATCTACTGCTTTTGTAGGTTGTTTGGAATACACGAAATCTGCATGAAGGAAGATGACAAGTAATCTGTTTTGATGTAGTAAATAATTGTTATTGTTGTTGCTGTACTGTAAATCACTATCACGAGTTGATGGTCCTCGTTTGTGTACGAATGAGAGCGAGATCGTTCAATGGCAACAAGAACACTACAAAAGACCATTACCAAAGCAACGCAATACACAAACATTCGAACGTTGCTTAGCAAATCACTTGCTGAGGGGGATGAAATATTTGAATTATTTTCACAGCAGATGCGTTGTCATTCCAATACAAACACAACCTTGCATCAGTTATTAAATGATGTGTAAATCAATGTGACATAGTTAGTAATCTTAATACCAAGCTCCGTCTATAGTTTAACTTTCATTAAAGTTTCATTATACCAGATACAAACGATATATGATTATCATTTAACGATGAAATAGAAACTAAAAAACTACATCGCTCCATTCGTTTTCTTCTTTCACTATTTTGAACAGATAATTGTGAGCAGGTCCTATACCAATACTCATATTTACAATATCACTTAAAACAAAAGCAAGAGATTTCTCCTGCCATCGAATCGAAGAGATCTAAGTTGTCCGCAAAGCACTGCCTGTTAAACATCCTAAAATGATTGTACACAACACAGCTGATTGCCAGTTCCATGCAACTGCTAGGCTGCAGCGACATTCCAAAACAGTCCAGTGTGCCATCTATGCTAGTGTATACACCTCACCCAGAGCTATTTCACTCAACCCCTCCCCTTTGCTCTAGCAGCAGCCTTCAGTCTCGTGCGCATCTGTCAGTCAGTCTCGCGTTGAATACACTCGCTCCAAAAGCACTGATCGCATTTCAATTCGAGGCTCATCCATGATGAATATAAATTGATGTTTCAGTTATTGAAAATCTTTTGTGTCAATCATTGAATTGGTGAAAGAGAAATCAGAAGATCTAGAAATCATTGTTTAAAATGATTCATTTCCACTTTCAGGCTAATGTCTTTGAGCTAGTACGTGTGCTTCAGTAACCTTTGTTAAACATTTCCTTGTGCAGGAGATTACACGCATCAGGATAGATCAGTCACAATACTCGCCAGTTTAGGATCCGGATCTGTCTGAGAGCAAACACAATCTTCTGTTAATTATACTGCTAACATGAATACCATTTCAAATACATTTGACCAATCAGGAGATAACAGGCGAGCACGTGATATTAAGGTAGGGTCTAGACCCCCTATGCGTTCATTTACATTCCGCTCCGTTGAATTTCAATCGTTTTTCAACTTCGTTTGCTTTTCTAAGTTATTGGAGACCATGAATGTTGAGGTCTTCTCATTAATTATTCATCACGTGATCAGGTCGAAGTCACTGTTGTGATTTTTGAGCCATGACGAATTTTCGAAGCGTTGATCCCACTGGTTAACAGGATGACAATTGGCGGAGAATAGAAGTGATTTTAGAAGTAAAAATAATAATAATTATACTAAAATAATATTATTGTGAAATACTGATTGTTTAATTGTCGAACAGTAAGATGTTTCTCAGTCGGCTTGGGATGTTTTTATTCGGCACAGTGCTTGCTCTTAGTATAGCCACACGCCTTGGTGAAAAAGTAACTGTTCACAGGGAAGAAGCGCCAGAGGCAGACGAGAGTACGGTTAAAGTTAAAAAGGTAATACTTCAATCTATCTAGTAGGAATAGATAAAGGGGTGCAGTGTACAGTAAATGTTAATACGGATTATCAACTGAAATGAAGTCTTGAGGCATCACCCACCATTAAATTGGCATTAATGACTTAGTTCATCATACTTTTATAATAAGATCTCATTGTCTTTCCAAATAGTAAACCCATATTCAATCTCGTGTGTCTGCTGCAAGCAATGAATTATTAAAACTCTGCTAGCAAACTGCCTGTAGATGAGATAAACACTGAGGTGCATAAACTAGTTCTCAAAAAACCAGGAACACTGAACTGGGAATGGGGGTGTATTACACAGACCCTAACGTTCTCAAAACGGTTTGGTCTGTGACGCAGGCTAAGAACAGATTTACTTATGACCAGATAACAATAATAATGTTCGTATATGTCCAATTTTAAGCTGACTGTTAATTTTAAATCAGGTCTCTTGCATGCATGGTTCTGATTTGCTATCGTTTGGCATGAGATGGAGGTTTGCATTTGGGTGTATTGATAGCATGCCCGCTTTGACCTAGCCTCTTGCTGATGCTGTTTCCGTGCCAACCGAGTAGCATTGATGTAAGCTATGACCTAAGCAGATACTCTCTTGCCCCCTAATGACTATCAATTCTGTCTGTCCCCAAATAGATGATTGCCCCTGGTTATTATTCACAAGAATGCAACGTTCACAAAACTTGTCCCGACCCAACCAAATACTGTCACATGTTTCTCTGCGTTGACTGTTTGAAAGAGAACGTAGCCTGCACACAGAATGGTCAATGCTGTCCTGGTACAGAGTGTACTTATGGAAGATGCAAAAAGGGCTCAGCTAAAGGAATGGCTGGTGAGACGAATGTCTTCTTTGAATAGCACTTTGTATTGAATTGCAATGGAATCCAACCGAAGAGTTCAAGATTATTTTTGCCTTCTTTTGAAATAGGTACTTTCTGTGACAGGCAAAAGGATTGCCAAGGAAATGATTTGTGTTGTGTGAGAGAGCCTTCTATCAATCCAGTTATAAGCATTTGTAAGCCAGCTTTAGACGAACACGAGACATGCGGGCCTTACAATCAATTCAGGACTGTCTACATCGGAGGGACCGTACAGCCTGTCTGTGGCCCATGCAAACAGGGCCTCGTCTGTAAACAAGTTGGGTGAGTAAGAGGTCAATCAGAGAACTCGTTTCTATCGAGCACCAGTATGAGATTGATATTGATGTACCTATGTTTTGTTTCTGATTTGCAGCATATTTGGCGTTCATGAAATCTGTTTACCATCGGGAGGAAAGGGGAAATAAGTGCGTCGAAAAAAGAGTTTTTTAAATTGTTCAATTGTTGATACATCATGGTGAAAGACCATTTCTGTAATTCATTCAAATTAATGTGGTTGTTATGACAACTATAAACTGCGCATGTCTCTTAATTAGATATTTGAGATCGTACAAAGAACATTCTGAAAGGAGGCTTCGCGTGTGTTATGAAAGCCTCCAAACAAAGAGACAGACCAAGAGGCGAATATATTGATAAACGAAAACTGTGAAAATGGAATACTGAATCCTACTATTTATTTACACACTATTAATAATAAATATCAATAGTCGAATGGCATCTATCGTGGCCTTAGGAAACGTTTTTGTTTGTTATTAGTTCATATAAAACATCTCTACCTGAGTCTTTGAATGTCAATATCTCATCGTTAAGGATACGTCTTTAGAAAAGGGAGTCACTGGTAATGGCTCTCTACGTAACACTACAAATTAGATTGCAGCAGACGATACATAGCCTCGAAATTGCTAATTGCACGGAGAAGCATTTTTTACGTAGACGTCGAATTTCCAAATTATTATAATCACACAGACTGATTATGATGGAAAGGGATTCTCATGATTTGAGTAATTCGTTATGACTTTTGGGACAGTGAAATGCGAACAGGAGGGAAACAGAAGCTATCGTTATGTATTCTCAGCCAGAGTTGTGAAACAGGAGTTTAAACATCATTCTGTTCTGCTAATGCGATGCAATCCTCTAATGATATTGCACTGCTCAGAAATAAAAAAATCATTTTGGAATAAAAACAGAATTTAAAAATGATAAACGCATTTTTCATCATCAAACAATATAATTCTACTATTCAAATGAAAATATTGCCATCACATTGAGAGGCTCTACAATCCGCTCCGTTTGAATCTTTATCGAATTTCTCTTAACCCCTGAAGATTGATGTGTGATAGCCCCCGAAAACCACTTTGCGCCCTGTTTTGCGCATGTCTCGTGTGTCAGGCACAGGGTCACTGAACATGGAGTGAAAATGATTATGGGCCTGGGTCTTGTGATCTTTCTGGAGAAGAGGGGTCTGGTCGCATCTGACGGGCTGGGACAGTGTTGGTCTTGGCTTAATTGTAGGCTCAGCTGTGTCTTTATCAGCGTTGCTGCATTGACAGTAGACTGTTTCATTGGAGAGAGACAAGCACTCTTGGCTATTTTCTTTTCGTTTAGAGCCACTGGGTGGCCAACACGGCCAAACAGCCTCTGCAGACTCGTCCTTTGTATTCTCAATCTCTTTATGAGTTTGGCCAGATGTTTCACTACGAGGTTTACCACAACGCATACATTTCTGGTTTGGTAAAGATTTGGAAGAGGCCGATGAAATATCATCAAGAGACTGTTTGTTGTTGTAGCATTGACCATAAGATGTTACATTATAGAGGTTGTCATGGATACCCATAAGCGCAGTCGCAGTTGGATGGGTGAGATGCCAACGCTGAAATGGAAATGCTGACGATCAGCAATGGGAGATGGTCGCTCAAGTCAAGACAGGCAAGGTCTGCATTTGATTGGATTGTAACCTATACGGTAATTGCTGGCGCTGCTACTCACCTCAGATCTCAAGTTTTGCTTATTATGAGGATCGAATCCTAATAGCAAACAAATAATAATAATAATAATAATGATGATGATGAGGATGGTGAAGATGATTATTATCAACTCTGACGCAGAAAGTAATGATTACTTTGAGGTTTTGATGTTGGGAACACAGCAAATCTGCATTCATGACACGTGTAGGCATTATAAGCGCGAAGAGGAGAAGGAATGTTGTATTGGGTGGAGGCTCTGAAAGAGAACATGAAAAACTCAAAATAATAATTAATAATAAGTAATAATCCAAAACATGATGTTGAAAATAACACTAGTACTCACTCTATGTATTGGCTACCAAATGGACACGGAAGTCTGCCAAAGAAATACAGTATAAGCGTGTATCAGTACTAGTGAACCATGTTGTACAGATAAAGATTGACGCATACGTAATGCTACTGACCGCTGATCGTTGAGTCTACATGTACTGAGAAACAATGACGTCACTTCATTTGGCTGTTTAACTGGATGACTGCGAAAGAGAACATTTGATGATAGTTGCTCAATTAAATCACAGAAATAAACGCAGCCACTGTCTCGCGACTTACTATTTGTTGACGCGAGATGCGAAATGACGGTGAGTGACACAGACTTGGACGTTCTTCAAATGCGACGGTTTAAATGAATTGTAAACGAGAGATTTTGTCGCTGTCTCAGTCGTTTCGTTGCCCCAAGGCTGTGTTCCACGTGTCGGCCGTGTGAAATGTCTGCGATCGAAAATTCAAATAAAATCATAAAAGTTTCACCTGAAATTCTTTACGTGCTGCATTCCTGTCCATTACGAATCAGAGGCAATGGAACGCTGCAGAAAAGTTGCTTTGAATCATTTCATTTGATACCATGAACGAATATCAACAGTCCACGGTCGTTATGAAGAGGTAATCGCTAAGACAGGTTGACATGATTGCAGATAACATATAACCTGTGTGATTTATAAGCAACTGTCTGAACAGCGAAGATTACGAAAAGGGATGCATGATAAAACCCTAAAGTGAAATGGCATTGAGCTCAAATCATTGCATAAGTGAATACCAATCAGATTTAAGGCATCTTTCAAATCGTTTCAAATTTCACAACGAAATGCAGTTTCCATGTTTGATGAACGGGTCATTGCTACATTTTTTCATGACTACCACCGTGAGTTACACAGCTAGTTGTTGGTAGGTCAGCTAATTGGCAAAACGTGGATAACAAACAATCTTCTGATAACCTGGACTGTCAATCTATTGAAAGTGCAACTCGATCATTTCGGAAACCCTTCTCGCGAAGCGATATAATATGTTTCAAATTTCACTAAGGTATAAAAATAATTCAATAGTGGACATACCCAATCGCTGGCAATGTCGTTCGTTTTCTGTTGCCAGGGGTGATTAAATCTGTTGACACAAACGTCGGACTGACTGGTACCCGCACGGTGATGTTCATTGCGGCACTCCGATCGTCGACACGCCGCGGCGGAACCTGAAGTATCGGTTTATCTCCACAGGGTTTGTGACGTCATAATGAATCAAGACCCCTTTGCGCAATACTAGCCTCTCTTTGCCGATTATCTGCTTTTCAATAATGTGCTTTCATATTCAAGAGATACAGTAACTAACTACCTGAGCTTTGGTAATAATCAAAGAAAAACACAGTGGGATGGGTGGTCACTGTCGAGAGGGATTCATAAAATAGCTCAAATTCAGAGGTAGATTTTACTCATTTTCATCAATTGTAATTGACTAATAAAAATAATTATCTAATAAATTAATAGAAAAGGCATAAAAAATTTACAATTTCAAAATAAAAAAAAGTTTTTAATAATAAAATTCAGTTGAATTTCATTTGCACGTCATGCTTCATTAGCTCCTTCCATGTGGTCATCACACAGTTGCTCTGGTAACGTAAAGTATAGTAAACATTCAGTATAATTTACTTATTAAACATTCTAATGAGTCAAGAGGTCGACTGACTTACAAAATGCATTTGAAGGGCGCGCTCACTGTGGAATTCTTTATCGCAGCAATGGCATTCAACAGTGACATCACCTGACCTTTGACCACCTGCACAGTAGGTTAAAGAGCATTTATTGCAACAACAACAACAGCTGCCACTGTAGTATCAGCCACCATCTTCCATTTAAAAGAGTAGTGACTTTATTTGATGTGTTGCTCCTCTTCCATTGGTCAATGGCAAGTCACATGACTTAGTGTGGACACCATTTCCAAGCTATCACACCCAAGCCGAAACTTATCAGAATGCAAACCGAATGTTATCACAAACAACAGGATAAAAAACAAAAGCTTTTTCCGCCTTAAACACATAATCTGTATTCCATGGACCAAAAAATGGCACCCACCAGAGCGTGCAAGAAGTGAACTGTCCCAACATAGATGGCTTTTGTTTTCACTATGCATGTCACATACTTTGCCATTATGTTGAATGTTAAAATAAAGTTACAGATCTATCTGCCAAGGTTACCTAAGAACTGAAGGCGCTCAGACTTTAGATTTAGCTATACCAAGATATTATAATTAGAACCAAGATAGTCTAACTCAAAACCTTGAATTTGAAAGTTTACGTTTGTCAAAATCGACCAAATAAACGAACATTAACATCCCCGAGTCAAAAAGAACATTATTGTATGAATAATCAGTTCAGAAAACCAATGTAAAGTTATTGAAATTCATACTTTTGACGAAGGGTTTAGCTTAAAATTATTACTTTTGCTAAGGGTTGGGGTTCAAGAAGTGGCGAAATGAGCGTTTGATTGTTACAATTTTTAGACCAGTTTTGAAGTTGACCAGGGGAGATGCTTTCATTTCAATTTTCCAAATTTGTAGATCCCAAAAGAGGTATTCTAACTGGCCCTTGCCCTACACAGTCTATTTTGTTTTTCTGCACTCATCAAAAGTGCTGTAAAATAACTCATGTTTTCCCGAAGTTTTCCGAACCCAGGTTCTCATCGTGTCAACTCTACCTTGGAAATAAAAACAAAAATATCTCCCCCTGATTAGCTTCAAAGCAGATCTAAAAATAGTAACAATCGAACGCTCATTTCGCCACTTCTTGAACCCCAACCCATAGCAAAAGTGATAATTTTACGGTAAACCCTTCGTCAAAAGTATGAATTTTAATAATAAATGATAATCGGACATGCATTGTTCTCCCTTCCTTCTACATTAGACCACACATTTTCAGCCCTCACTGATACTGTTCCCTGTCCCAATATTCCCTCCACATACCTAACAGGGGCAAATCTTGCAGCAGAGCAACATCTTTCTCCCCTTTCATTGCTTTGAAAATTGCACTATCGAACCTCTGAATAACAAAACAGAAAATCACAAAATCATTATGCAATTGTAATCAAAATATGATTTTGTAAAGAAATTCAATCCGCATTAAAAGTCTACAATGACCAGAAGCCTTTGGGTTGTTAGCCTTCAAGACAAACGTAAGACCCCTGTTTTATGCAGAGGCTATCAAACAGGAATTCAAATGGCTTGACGTAATTTAATTTTGGATTTCCCGTTTCAAAGCCAAATAAGAATATTCAAGTAAATGAAGTAGGTTTACATCTGGCAACTGTAGTTCTCTGGTGAGGGATTAAACCAAGGAACTTCTGGATCATAATCTTACAGAATGAATTCATTTCACGCAATTGAATCTGAAGCAGTCAAACACAGCGCAGGTCATCTTAGAGTCTTAATAATATGCAAAGAAGGCTTAACGAGGGATCACATGTTTTGATTCTGTTTTTACTGGTACTACCATGAGGACTGGTCATGATTATCTCTTTGCATGAGGTAGGCTAGTTTATCTTTCACAGCAGACCATGTGAAATACTATTACATGGAAATAGGAAACAGTCCTTGAGGCAATGCTCATACCTCTAGCAAACGACGATAGTTCTTCTTTCTAGAACCAGAATTTTCAAATTTATGTCTTATGATTTCATGTGTGCATTGTAGCCCATCTAATACACACAATTGCTCTTGATGTGAGTTGAATCTTTCTGTTTGAACAGGTTCTTTATTTTTAACGTGATGTGCCATCACATTCTCCATTTTTAACGTCAGATTATCAACCTCCTTTTTGGAGAGGTCTTCGTCTTCTGGTACAATTGCGCTGAGTACCCGTGGATGCATCATGGGATAGCCTCTGTCGTCATACGTAGGGATAACTTCTCTTTCATACGTCCAATCACTATCTTCTTGCAAAACCTTTTTCTCTGGTGGCTCCAGGCAGCTGACAGTCACATCCCATATCCCGTTTGACTTTTTGCTTGGTTTATGGCGCCCAAAATTAACAGAACTAGATAACTTTTCGGCTAGGATTGGATCCACCTCCTCTGTATTTTCTGTTGGACCTCCGTCATCTGTCTCACTTAGGTCAGCATCTCGGCTGCTGTTGCTCTTCCCATCATCGCACATGTCACCATCGTCACTCAAAGCAAATATGTGACCATCACTAAATGATCCCTCACTGTTACATTGGTTGTCGTGGTGATCATCTAGGGGTGACATCCCCCTTTTCCTTTGACCATCTCTCTCATCAACCTCATCACTGGAGACTGAGATGTGATCACTGCTATGGTCACTGCCGGCAAGGTGACCATCCTCAGGGGGTAAACTCCCGGGTAAACTCTTGTTGTTGTCCGATTCGGCTTCAACATGGATGTTATTAGCGAAATCACGCTTTTCTTCATCAATATCTTTTACAACGATCGCTTCTCCTTTCTTCTCTTCAGTTGCAGATACTGCCCCTCCATCAGATGAAGAATCAAACTTTATTTTTGCTATTTCTTCGTCGGTATCGCTGCCATTCTCTTCCCGTTCGTCGCTTGACGGGTCTGAATCCACCGAATTACTTGTGACACTGCTGCTCGAGCCTGACAACTTTCTTTCGCATTGTAGTTCACCTTCAACAAACTTATCTCCATCGCCATCAACAGTAACACTTTCATCAGCCATTATAGATACTCAATTAGCACAAATAATGTTCAATTATTGTTATTGGAAATTAGTCTGGAATCGTTTAGTGAC
>JANVCG010062115.1:0-18274 GCA_025505365.1 Haliclystus inabai
ATGTCACATAGTAGACGCTTGAGGTTTCCATAGTATTTGACGTTGCCAATGTTCGGGTATTCTTTGATTGAGAATTTCAAAAGCATGATCTCTTTTATTCAGTTCACATAGTTTGCGTGAATTAGTAAATTACTCATGCATATATTTTGTGCTGATATCAATAACACAGCTATGACAGATACATGTTCAAAGTAACTAGGTACAGTTACTTGTTAATTTTGATAAATTAAATAAAGCTTAGCCTGCGAAGGTACTTCCAGTTGAAATATACAGTTATAGCTACAAGCTACTTCCCAGAAGTATAACTAGTTAGCAGCTACTTTTGAATATTCTTTCTCCTGATTTTGTAATTGTATCACTCCCAAATGTACGGTAGAGGAATTTTTTTAACTATATGTCAGCAAACTGAGCTGTTGAATGAAATATATCGGCATTGCTTACGAAATCAATGCAGATACAGTACTATAAAGCAAACCTGTCTTCCAATTATACAGAAGAAAAAATATCATTCATGAATCATGGCAGCCGGAAAATTATAAAGTTTATAAGTTGCACGCAAAGAGATGTTTCGTTTCACATTCGGTATCAAAGCCACTGATTTATATATATAACTTGATTGCGTTTCCGTTTTTTAGTTTTTGAAGCAATTGCCCAGGTCTCCTCCACTAAAGTTTGAGCATCAATTTTTTGAATGGGTTTACGCTTGCATATACGCTTATTCTACATGAAATGACGTCTTTAATTTGAAATACAACCTTGATTTAATTGAAATTGCTTTTCACCATCAAAACTGAATTATGTCTCTTCTTATTGAAACAGGAAAGATTTGCTAATAAATTGACGTTTTCTTTGTTTTGCTACTTTTCGCTCCTTGTGAATGGCTAAAATTTGTGAGCGGAATACCCCAGCAGCGGTTTACAAACAACACAATCGTGATTCACTCACGTTGCTACAACCAGTCGATCGGTTTTCAAATCTCTACGAAAATGACGTCTGCACTTTCATGAGTTTGAAGAAATCTTCGCACTAGATATGTGTTAGTATTATTTGACAATCGAATAGCTACTGTACGTTCTTCAGAAATGCAGAGAAATTGGAGTACGGAGCAGATCATCGATCCAAAGGAGATAAAGTCAGACTAACATTTTTTTGTTGTGTTTCAAACACGAAATCCCACAAAGTAGCTGTTGCTACTGATGATAAGAAGTAGCTGGAAATCTATTCGCTATTCACGGGAGAAAAACCTTGTTTTACAAGTTACTTGTTTTCAAAAGTTGGGAAGTTACATCAAAAGTTACTTGAATTGCTACGAATGACAAAGGTAGTCAACGCTCTGATCACGAATACATATTTATGAAGAAAGTTGCAAAGGAGTTTAATATAATCAGTATCAAATTTTATCTCCACTTTAACAAGGGTTCGAGAGGTCTAAGATGTTCCAGTTTCACCCTGCTGATTAAAAAGTATCGCTAGTTAGGCCTCAATAACAGCTTTCGAATTGAAGATTTTAGAAACTATGTCTATGTCTATAAATAGGCTTTATTAGCCACTGAAAATAGTAAATCTACCATAATATAGAGGTTGATGACTACATGCTGTCTACAAACAACTTGTCTTGAAGGTAGCATGGAGTTTTACAGTTGATGGATAATTTACCGAATAACTTGAAGGCCGAGTTACTAACTACGCTTATATATTTGTCATAGTTACATATGGATGGACACAATGGTCACCTACTGATATCACTGAGCCCAGTTTTGAGAAGAAATTTGATCAAATTCAGAAGCGCATGTGCGTCTCTAGAGGCTGTAGAGATGATGAGTGTCACGGAGAAACTGAAAGAAGAGTGAAATGCAAACCAGGAGAATGTCTAGGTTAGTGTCAAAGATGCCCTATGTAACTGATAGTGTCTACATCTAGATGGTTGGGATACCAGCATTCACAGGCTAATGAAGAGACCAACATATTACTAGGATTGTTTGAAAATTGTAGATTAATGGAGCTCATTATGCGTTTTCTCAGTTCCTTTGGTAGGGGAAAATAGACTCCGTTGCCGTCTTGGCGATGCAAATTAAATTTCGATACAATGTTACAACTGTAGCAGTAGAAAAAATTTTTCCTACATATATAGAGGTAAAGATACTGGATATTGGGTAGACTCTGAAAATGATACTATCCGTTATGGAGTAATCAAACCTAAATTGGAACAGCGAAGGTAAATTACATATATGACCTGGAAGGATATTTCACCAGTCCATAGAGCTAGTTTTTCTATCTAATAATTATCTTTCATCGAACTTTTGCTTTCGGACTTCCAATCAAAATTAACATCAAAGTTGTCAATTTGAGCATTTTTTCTATCCAAATAATTGCTAGAGGATCACTACTCACATTTGCCATTCAGAACTTGATTTCTCGCACTTCAAGTAAATAAACAATCATTTTTATTAAAAATTTGGAATTTAGGAGATACTGGCGATCAATTATTGAAATGCTTTTTTTTAGAATTTGTAGACAACATTTGTAGACACGTTAGCAGTGATCTGTGGTGCTGAGACAAATTTCGTTAAGGTTTCTGTAAATGCATGTCAATACCTACATTAGTAATCCACTGTTGGTCTGTGAAATTTCCGAAAAAAAGTATCGGTTTTTCAATGCTGATATGTCCTGACTCAACCACTAAAAGAGTTAATCTAGAATCAACTGATAGCCTCGAAATGTTTAATGCGCAATACGTTTCGAAGAATAAGATGCAATAACGTTTACACATTCTTCGAGTCAAAGGTCCCTTACTTTGAACAATTCTTTTTTTCACAAATATGTTTTCACTGAATTCATACCTCCAGATTCAAGTTCAACTAGGAAATAGTCACGCAGCTGGAAAAATATGAAAGACAATGTGCAAATAGAAAGTTCAGTTCCAACTAATGCTTACACTTTACTTTGAGTGATAAATGCGCTATAATTGTAATGCCATGAATGAATCTCTCTTAAAAAGTAACCTACTTTTTTGTCCAGTAAATCGTTTACTTGTGTTATGTAGCACCCTCGTTTTTGGGGAAGCTCTGAGAATCAAACTCAGTTTCATGCCGCTTCCAGTACTGTGGCGCAGTTGGCAAGACTATGCGCTACAAACCTTCAATTTTGCTGAAAAATCGGTCTCATAATAGCGTGCTGAGAAGTGCTTGTCTCTTTGCTCACACATGAAGCCTTAACAAGGCAATGGACGTAGCTATAGATAAAATACCACAAATGCTGGTTGGTAGCATGTCTTATCTTCAAACCATTGAAAAACTTAGCCCCGATATTATGAATCCAAATTTTCTCTACAGCCATTACGTCTGCTAATATAAATTGATTTGAGCTCCAACATATTTCTCGATTAACCTGTTCGTTAACTTCTATACAGGTTGAAACAATTGGTATATAGTATTATTTCTTGATTTTGCTGAGCGAGTCTCTGCATGAATCTCTGTGTGTTAATAACAAACAGCTCAATCTGAAAATTGATACAATGAGCTGTATAAGTGATTATACTCAGCTTATATTAATTATTTACTTTGTCAAATCTGTCACAGAGGAGTAATGCTGGTTTTTATTAACAATCTTGCTAGCTGACCAGCAGTTCCAGCCATTATGAATTCCCAAAACGTCATGGTTTCAAGTTCACTTGACCAATACGTCATATTTGAGGAACATGACCGTGTGACACTGACTCAACTTGATAAAGTAGTGGCCACGTTCTACCTTTGAGCATCAATCTATGATCAGCTCCACTAGGGGCTTTTGCTATAGCAGCTAGTCCTCCGATGCTAAGGTGGGAGTCCGGGGCTCAATCACCTGTTGTTCCACTTTGCTGCATTACTTCTATAAAAATTTTTGTAAGTTTCCATACAAAAGTGGGCATGCCAGGGCGTGGCTTGTTCCATAATGGCTGCTTTCACAAGTGACTGCTGGTTAAATAGTCACAGCCCCTTTTTTATCACCATACATTTCCCAATAATCTCAGTATGTCAGGAACAAGAGCAAATTCTTTCCCAAACTAGATTAATCAATGTATATGACCAAAAAGTATGACCAAAAAGTAGAAGAAGTTGCTTTCGTTGACAAACTTATTTAAATTTTTTCCAACTAAATATTTAATTTCGTTGAATGGCTAGGGGTCAATATTGGTGTGTATTGTCGACAAAAGCAGCACATACAAAACCCGGAGAACTTAATTCTTTTTCCCAACAATACATTAATGTAGGAGTAATCTTATCAGTAAAGTATAAAATTCAAATTAATAACAGTTTAGAATATCAATAGTGTTCTGTGACCAATAATCTTCATAAAGCAGTTTACTAAGCCATTAACATAGTTAAAGAGGAAATCGAAGTGATTTCAAAATATTTTTTAAATAGATCTTTTCATATGTAAAGTAACCCAACCCAAGTGCAAGCATTTTATTGCTTTAAAAAGTAGAACTTACTACAAGCTAAGGTATTTAGCTACCTCAAATAGGTATTAGAAGACTCGAGAGGGCACAGCTAAGGTGAAGTTTGATCTAAACTGCTCCATTTGGGGTTGATCATATAATCGTTTTGCCTTTCATTATTATAGGCTACTATTCTCATGAATATTTTTCTACCTTATGCTTCAAGCTCTTTTGATTAAACTAGAAACCAGTGACACTCAATGAGTGAATGTCATTTTGAAAATTAATTTTGAAACGAATGCATAGCTCGTTTTCAGATGAGATTTCATTTTTATTTTCTATTTCTCATGAACAGTTCTAATGATGCATTGGATGTAGTATTATCTTATCAAAACACTACTTGCAGTTCAGGGGATATGCACTTTGTAGGACTGTTCATTGGACTGATTTGTGCCCCCATTCGAACTTCTGGAATAGGAATATCCAGCTTATAGCTTGATATTGCAGTCCATTTCCAAAATCAGCTCAATTTAGTCTGAGAACAGGCTCATCATTCATCTGCTCGATATTTGGGCACATCATCATAATTTCATCATATATTTTATGGTTTTGCAGGGAAAATATTCAAAAACAAATTACTTTGTTCTGAAAATAAGACTTGAGCTTGACAATTTTTGTCTAGCTGATAAACCTAACGAAGCTAAGGGCAGGATATTGTAAACCCAAAATTTCGGTTAGAATTCGCATATTAGATGTAAAGCACGAAGGAAGAATGAAAGCAAAATTGATAACCCCTTTCATGTCTGGTGTTGAATGTCTCCTTGATTGATTGCGTCGAACTCATGCCATTCTGAGAATCAATCGTGAAGCCTTCAAAACAAAGTTATTGTACATTTTCTACTGTATGTCGTTGTTAACAGCTTTTTTCCTTTCAAAATACTGGTAAGTTTGGTAAATTTGCACCAGTTGAAAAATAAATGAATAAAAATGGCATTGGAGTTTACAATTGCGAGGTAATATCTTTGCGAGCACAATTCCCACTTGTTAACATGAAATTCTGTAAAAGTGATCAAAACTTCGAATGAATCGCATAACAGCAATCTGCAAATAGATTGAACTTTCACCTTCATTAGATTTGTATTGTTTTGTAAATTTTCTGGCGCTGCTGAACATCTCAACCCAGCAATAGCCATCAGACGTCTATTGTTTCGCTCGGGGTAAAACATATTTTTGTTCACATATCAATGCTATTTATATAGCTTAAAATGATCCCAGGAATATTCATGTCATTCGAAGCCAAAATTCATCACCTATCCTGTCACAGGAGGACCGTGAAAAGGAAGCACACTTGCAAACAAAGAGGCTTGTATACATCATGTCTATTTGTATATGGATGTAAAATGACAATTCAATTAAAGATAATATTTAGAAATAAAGAAAGCAGTCCTCAAATATCAATTTTAATACAAATAAAACTGATACACTTAATTTACTCAAATTAAGGAGAATAGTAGAAATAAAGAATCATCTAGTATAAGAACAATAGAAATTGCAGAAATTGATGATTGGAGCTTACAAATTTACCACCCAACCGCTTCAGCATGACGAATTACTTGACAACAAAAGGGGGATTGGATTAAATCTATTTTACTTTTTGAATAGCTTTTTATCAGAAATACAATCATGCTACTACAATAAAGGATTAAAAATATGTAAAATTGAAAATCAACTTCGATCACTCAAAGATTAGATTGCTATGCCATACTAGGCAAAATATGTAAACTGTGAAAGTATAGAGGTAACAAAATGAGTATATCAATTATAAGTGAATATGGAGCAGCCTGGGAGAAAGATCGACAGAAATAAATATGTATCTTCTCTCAAATCAAAAGATGATCAGATACGACAAGTAGAGCTCAGCAACGGACATCCAAGAAAACATGGTTTCCTTAAATTCATCGCATGTCTACCTGAAACTCTCAGAATGACTATTTTCAATAGCAGTGAATAGAAATTCCAGAATTTCTTGTCATATCTTTTATCAGCGACCCATAACAATTGTGTTAAAAGTTGAAGCTTCATCCTTCATCTGAACGTCCGTAATGCCAGCAAGTATTCCTAGAAGTAATAGATTTCGCACGCTTGTGTCACCACGTGGAGGTGAAACATCGACACATTGACAGCGCTCGTGTGTTATTTATACATTTAATCATCCTCATTTGTTGCAGAAATAAATATTATAGCACCCACCATTCGAGCTCACATTCTATTTAGTAATGTTTTTAGGCCAAAGTAAGGTCAAAACTCAAGTGAAGGTCAAAGACCAAGTTTACTGTGCATGGAAACAACAAACGAATCTAGAATAGGTAAAAAAAGTTTTAGGAAATACTTGGAATGGTTTCGATGGTCATCGCTAAGATTTCAATAAATAGCTAGATGTACGTCTCAATACGAGTTTTTGAACATCAATATCAAAACAGCCACAAATCATTCTTGATTCCAATACTTAATTTACTTCATCATCAAACATTGGAGTACATGCGTCTATGGTAATACAGTAGTCTGTAGCAATTTAATAATCTAGAAACCAGTTCACTCGATGAGTAAAACTCATTTGGAGAAAGATTTGTTTAGACATTAGCTCAACAAGTTGCAGTTATAGCTAAACTATAGCCGTCGTTGAGCCAAGAAGACTCAACATTATCACTACAATGAAAATTCATGTGCATGATTTTTTTTGATAGATTTTAATTAATATCCAACAGTTGCAATGATTCATTGAATACTTTGGGCTGTATCATCCAAATGCTGTGTACAGGAAAGAGTAGAATCATTAGAGCTTATTTGAAGCAAAAATGTTATAAAATCAATATTTCAAAGCCAGAGATGTGTGAAATCTTCACGTAGATTTGCATTATTATTTTCTGCACATAAAACTTACCCAAACCATCAGTTTATGCAGAAATGGAATCTAATAAGATTTCTTATGTCTGCACAATAATATTTTCAAGATTAATTGTTCAATATAACCAGTTATGATATCCAGGGGAAATACGGAGGAGTTTTGTTCTAATTTAGATAAAAAGAATAGCACCCTCCTACTCTATTTGTTCAATCTGTCTTACTTCAATTTGGATTTTACTTATTTTGAACAATTTTATATTATGCTGCTGCTGAATATCGCATTTTGTATTATTGGTCGTCATTACTAATTAAAGTTGCCGGACCTGAAAGTTTTTAGGCTGTAACAGTTTGCCATTTTCTATGAAGATTGCGTGTATATCACTCTATTCAATGACAGATTTTACAATTATAGTTCTTTCTCTCCATTACATGTAATGTTGTAATTAAAATTTCTCTGTGTGAACTTATGTTCTTGAAAAATTGAATTTGGGATATCATCTGTAGAGGTGTGGTATTACAGTTATAATTGACTCCATATAAACCACACATACATAGAGATGATAGTATTGTATTTGGCTGGCCACCAACAGGCAGAGGATGAAGGGTTACATATGACCGTTTATTACAGAGCCTCTATGAAGGTGGACCAGCTTGGTACGTTAGATGCTGTCACCACGAAGGGCAGACACGAAGAGAGAGATTTACAATAAGGAATAGCTATTTACATTTACAGGGAATACGTGAAGACAAACGGAAGCGTTACACTTAGCAGAGGAAATACATTATGATAAAACAATACACATTGAAACAATCCACTACACATCATCACTAAACATAGACCCAGAGTATGCAATCGAAATCTTTATTTCAGGTGTTGTTAGAAAATATAGAAGTACTGTTCAACTGTGATGCATTAAATGTATCATAAGGGTAATAATCTCAATTGAAAATGGTACCAAGCAATTATTGAAACAGGTCTTGCAGGAAGTCTACTTCGTTCCTAAATATATAAGCAAATTCACAATTACATGCTCACAGTGGATAAGGGTATGCACGTCGGACAGCATATTGATCAGTACCAGTTCCCTCTACCCCTGCTCAAATTTCTGAAATATGAAATTTTATTAGCCTCATGCAGGCGGTTCGCAGAATATGACTGTACGAGCGAAACATTTCCGAAACAGACCTGCAAACAGGCTTACTGGTTAATATTGGGATTTCCGAAGTGGGAGCATAACAATCTTATAACCTGGATTCCTGTAATTGTTGCTCAGCAATATTCTTCTGAAACAAATCAACTTGTAAGAACTAGCTCTGGTGGCAGCAAACCTGAAATTTCTGCTACATTCTGAATCTAATGTTAATATTCTTTGAATTGTTTACCTCTTCAAACTTAATCCATTCTGCAAGACAATCGCAAAGGAACACACCAAGTCAAAATTGTTTCAACTTTTAATTCTGAAATTTTCTTTTAAAGCGAAATAGTTTCAAAATAGTCTACAAACAGGTTAATTGTTCTTTTTTTTTGATATTGTATTCGAGAGGGCAAAACCAATGATACAAATCCCACTTTTCTGGATTTACTGCTTTGTTTCGAAGCTAAAACAATACTTCTGAACATAAGACGCGAACTTGACAATTCTCGGCCAATACAGAACCAAACATTTGATGATTAGCGCTACAAAAGCTTTTTCTTCGTTATGATGTTGAAAATTCTTTTGATTGTTTATGCCGTCGAACTTCGTCATTCTGTTGAGCCAGAATGCAACTTTTCACGGCAAAGCAGAACAAATGTTTGACACATTTTCTGTTTCAATTCGTTGTCAAAAATGGCCTTTGATTTGCACCAGATAAACAACAATGAATGCAATACGGTTCAGTTGTTTGTAATTCATGTTAATTTCTGTGCAAGCGCTATTTGGACTTATTTACATTGAAGTGAACACTCAGCTCAGGAAAGCCGTCAACTGTGAATGAATCGATAGATACTTCAGTTGACACAATAACCATCTTGAAATAAATCTGACTGTCACGTTTATTGACTGTTCTATTGTTATGTTAAGTTTCCACTTGCTACTGAGCTGGCCTGAATGCAAGATAGTAAGAGAGACTTGACCGCAGTAACATACGTTTCGTCTGATTCTGAGGTTTGGTTTTAAAAGTTGAAAAAAAAGCCCATTATATCTAGTCCGGAAAATCATCTTTCTTCTTGTATAATGCTTCCTGTGTTAGCTTCGATGGTTTGGCTAAAAATCTGGACATGGGACATTTCAAAAGAATTGCTAAGTGCTATTTAATGTAGATGAATGAAAAAATTAACAACTCTATCTTTCATTTAAGATATTATTATTATTATATCTATTCGAGATCTGATTAGAAATGAAGAATGCTGCACTTCAATTTTGATTTCAAATCTTAATAAAATTGTCATTTCACATCCAATAAAACAGCTTTCAGTAGAATCCAAGAGATTATGTATAAGAGCAATAAGAGATAGTAAACTTGAAGATCAATACTAACCAATACCACACCCGACCAATTCAAGATGTCAAATTATTTGCCGACAAAAGTGGTCTGTGACTAGTTCCATTTCGACATTTCGAATAATTTTTAGCCTAAAATCGATTCATTTTAGTAAAATGAAGGGTTTTGCAAAACATCTGTTGCATAATATTTCATTTTATTTCATTTCAACCGGGATTTCAACTCTTTTCATTTATTTTGTCAGAGATGACAGGCAAAACAAAGGAGAGTTACAATATCTCTTTCTCTCTAACATGTAGCCTATTCACAAAAGGTTATTAAATTTAGTTGTATATGCATGTAGCTAGTTACATTGTTTATAATGTAAATAAAATATGAAATGTAAGAAGTTATGAAAATATCTTATAAAAAGATGATAAACGTATTCTATCAAGACCTCTCTTGAAAGAAACAAAGATTTTTGACCATAGTACAGTTTCTGGTAGAGAGTTCCACAAACGTATCACTCTCAGTCAAAATTGGTGCTTGGCAGAGTCATTTATTGGGATTGATACTGATTTTAATGTAAATGAATGGGACCTTAACGTATACTATGATGGTTTGATTTTAAACAGCTCATTAAGTGGAACATCAGCAATGCCATGTACAATTTTGTAAACGAGACAAAGATCAGCTCTAATACACCGAGCTTCTAGTTATCGAATACCTAATTCATTCAAGCGATCAGAATAGTCAAAATAATCAATATTTGCAATAGAGCAAACCCTTCGAGTGAATGATTTTTTACATTCTCAACTAATTGGAGGTCTTCTGCCATATGCCGGCACCAAACTGGGCTTGATGACTCCAGTAAGGGTGTGACGTAAGTTATTTAAGCAATCATGAAAAGATGTACATTTTTCGATGTGAAACATTTTATTATCAAGTAGGATCCGGAATATGCTTTTGTTACTATCATAGATCCATGTGTAAACGATTTGAGATCTGATGTAAGTATAATACCTAGAAATTGAATCTGGGAAAATTGTTGGAGTTCGTTGTTACATAATGAATACATCTTGCTTTCAAGCTTTAACTTTCAAACAGATAAAACTTTTCACCTTTCCTAAGCTATTCATAGCTGGCATCTATCTGCTAACGATGTGCAATTATTCAATGTGTTTGAGAGGATCGCTACCCCTTCTTTCATGATAAAATCTTGTGTGGTCTGCAAAATGATTGACGTTGCATCCACTTTGTAAGCAGCAAGCTATATAATTGATGTGAATAAGAAATAAAATTGGTCCAAGGACAGAACGTTGTGAAACTCCGCTAGTTAGGGGTACAATGCCCGATAGTGAGTGTCCAACGCCCACCTTTCTTAGTACCGTCAGAGAAAAATGAAGAAATTCACGAATACATTTCATGGTGGATACCATAGCTGTCTAGTTTTAAGAACAGCTTTGTATGGCACACAGTGTCTAATGTCTTGCTAAAATCGATATATACACTATAAAGCCTTTGTCTTTTGTTTATTGAATCACACCATTGGTTAATTGTTACTAAAATTGGGTGGTAGTAGATTTTCTGGCGAGAAAGCCGTGCTGGCTTTTGAAAATTAGGTTATTCTTGGATAAATTTGAAACCAGTTCTTTAGCAATTAGAGACTCCATGACTTTGCACATGATGCAAGTGAGGGAGATCGGTCTATAGCTAGAGCTGTTGGACGAGCTATCTTTTTTAAATATTGGATTGATGATTGCCAGCTTTCATATCGATGGTAGTACGCCAGTTTTCAAGGAAATTTTAAATAGATGAGACTATGGAGTTGAGATATTATGCAAGATAAAGATTCATATCTTTTCACTCAAAGATTAGATTGCTATTCTCTCTCTGGAGCATGTAAACGATCATTTGAGCAGTTTCGAGTGATCTGTGAATGTTTTGAACAACTGTTGTTGAACATTTGATTTTGAAACAAAGATTGATCATAGTTCACAATTTGATTTAGATTATTACTTCACATCAGTTTCTCATAATCAATCAAAGTTTACAACAGCAAGTTAAATGTACCTGAAAAATTGTACTGAAATTTACAATTTGCAGAATTGATAAGTACAGTAAAAGAATGATTGTTAAGCCCAGCTATGCATTGTAAATCTGCGTCAGACAGACTCCTACGTCTGAAAAAGGCTGGATGCCTACTTTTGCCCATTCCTTTGTGATATCACATGACGATATCACCAAAATATCAAATACGTTAGCGTCTTTGATTCATGAGAATGACAGATGCAAGGGCTAGCGCACGTAGATCTGCTATGTTAAAATATGCACATATTGCCATATTATATTAAAATGCCATATTAAAATGGGCACGTACATATGTTTCTGATTGAAGAGCTCTATTTAACATGCATAGACTATACTTAGACACCTTTCAAGTGATCCCCTTCTGCACCTCAAGCGAGTGAACACATTCCATGGGTAGTCTCATAGGCATTTGTTTATGAGGGTTACTTCTTGTAAGCTAATCCAAACTACAAAGAGTATATGCTACCAAAGAAAATGATTTCAGAAACAAGGGAACACAATCAACAAAGTCTTCGGTTTGTGAAGAGCTTAAACAAATGTAAAAGCTGTATTTATTTACATCTGCATATAGTAGTAATCTTTAACCCCCATAGATTTGAGATCTCGAGTATTGATGTATTTCTTTGCCAACAGACTTAAAAACATCGAGGACAAAGTTGATAGCCATATCTAAAAGCACATTGCTTAAGTGCATCAACTAGTACAATGTGATAAACAAATCTAGATACATGAAAACTATATCGCCAAGTACAAGTAGAAAACATATTACTAATAGAAGTAAAATTAGTAACATGACATAATTTATAAAGATTCAACGATAACACTGTACAAATTTCTGTCCAATCATCACTTTATCGTAAATAATTGACCTATAGGCAAACTTTTAGAAGGAATAAAGTTATGATACAATTGATATCGATTCCTTTGATTTCTTAAAGTATACGTGTCACATTCAATCTCCTATTGCAAGACCTGATTCACATAAATCGTAAGATCTCATGCATGCAACAAGGGGTATCCTGATATTCTGATTGTGTAACCACTTTTTTCCACTTTTACAGCGACAAATAAAGTATTTCCATTGTAGGTTGCAAGCCATCAATTCACTTCAACTGTGCATGGTATTGAACAAAATCTGTCTTTCTTGAATTGCTATGCACGTCTTCTAGGTTGAATTTTACAATAGTGTTTATCGATATTTGGATGGAAACATAAGAGGTATTTTCACAGCACTATTATCTCTCTGAAACACATGCAGATGAAAATCTTGTTCCGCGAGCTCTTTTTCTTCTCACATGTTATTTGTTTTATAATTATTTTCTTTGACTCTGTTGGAGTGGCTCAAGTGCGAACCATGCATTTTTCTGAAGATAGTTATGGCTTGTGTCTGGTATCGTGTAGGGCACCGACGACGTTGTGCCACGTTTTTCCTCCGTATTGAAAAAAACTCTAAAGGCTATTATCAAGATATTACAATGAACCAAAAGAAAGAAGCTAAATTTCGTATTTACAAAGGTTTTAAAAAGCCAAAAATATTATCTTCTTTATCAAAACGTGAACAAATTATAGATATATAACACCTTCAACTATTGAATAACTCACGTCTCAAGACACCATCTCTGGCGAAAGACAATAACATCCTCAAAACGCTGTGATTCGTGAGACCATTGTGAACAATATAATCAAGGCAAATAGGTGTAAATAACAAGAATGAAATCAGATTCCCTTGGATGTTCACCCCGTAAATTCTTCTGCACTGAAACGAGAGAATCTAAAAATAGCAAAGGCCATGATTTGGGCGTAGCTCTTCTCGACAATAACCTATTCATTTTAATGATATTGTTGACGTTATTAGTATTATATTGTTGACGTTATAGGATTTTATTGACGTCAACTAGAGATCTTGTTTTTAGATTTGAATTATTCAATAGTTGATGGTGTTAAATGTGTATAATTTGTTTGGTTTGATAAGGTAAGATAATATTTTTGACATACAAAAACAGTTGAACACACATAATTTAGTTTCTCTATCTTGGCTCTTTATAATATCTTGGTGTTAGGGAGGTTTAGATTTTTACGAACGAAAACGTTTATGACAAGTTTCAATTTGACGGGACTGGGGGGAGTTTCGTGATCGTCCCAGAAAAGTATAGTATATAGAAGTCGTCATTCCACAAAAAGCGACCTACGTCACAACACCACTGTTTTCTGATGGATTCATTTAATTATCTATAGTCAGCTGATTTATGCGTATTGCAAGTGTGACTTTTGCATTAATGTGGTACCTTTCTCTGAATGCCTAGTATTTCACAAAGCTTTCCCTTGCTAACAACCTGTACATCAACAAAACAAAATGTATGACACTTTGAATGATGAATTACAATTGAAGAGAGAAAGGCATACATTGAAAAACAATGCAAAACTTGAGCAATGCGCTGAGGGTACAGTAAACATAAACATGTCACACAAAAATCAACTCTATTCATTCGTTTTATTCAAGAAATATTTTCATTCTTCCCTCAGATTGTGAATAGTTATTAATATTATGTATTTGTTTATTCCAGTGGTTCATTTTCCATCAACTTCTCCTGAAATGCTCGTACTGTCAAGACTTTGGTTATGAAACTTTATCATTAACATATTTACAAAGGAAAATTTCTCTAAATTCAGTTTTGACCATTGTTAAATTTTCTGTCATAAGATGTAAACTAGACTCATGAAGCAGCTGACGAGATTTTTTTAAAGATTTCGTAATTACGCGAGTCCAAACATGAGTTGCAGGGGAATTGAGTTGCAGGGGAATCCTCTGTTCATATTCAAACTTCGCAAAAGCGATTACGCCTATGGGAATAAAATTCGTTCTGGTCAAATATCTAAGCCTTTAGTCACCCGAAGTAGGTATTAGCAGATAGCAAATTGTATGGTGAGAGAGATTTTAATCTAATACGTTATATTGTTTATTTACGCTCATCCATATGGTTTGTATTTTATCATAGTAAAAGATATAAAAAATATTAACTCATTTTTTACTCAAAATTTTTAAAAATTTTTACTCATATAATACATCTGTAGAACTGTGTACTGGAGTTTATTCTCTAAAGGGACTATGGACATTCTGAAAGTTATTCGACTTTTATTGCCAAAGACGCATCAGTCACGGTCTGCTGCTAGCCACTGATGTATTGCGTGGAATAGTATACTGCAAATGCATCCATTCTAGGTACAATTAGAATGAGAAGCTATGGTAACTATGTAATGGTAAAGTGACCTAATTGTCCTACGGTTGGCTTATGGAAGACAAGCAATGCATGCTGTTTCCATTGCTGTCAGCTTTCGGCTTTCCCTAAGTCACTTTGCTTCATCTATTCACCATAGTAAAACTCGGCCTATAGAGAATATCAACGCAAAAAACAAAAATAAGTTCACTTAACAAGCTTATGAACTGGTTTTCTTGGTTTGGCTGATTCTGAAAATGTATAGAAATCGAGATAATGTATTGCTAACTGAGTTACCCATCCTCCAAAATGCTATCAACTTTGAAAGTTAAACCAATTACTTCGAACTGAGTATGTGTGAAAGTGATCCAAGCAGAAAATTTTATACCAAAAAATCCAAATAAATACAGCTACACGACGAAGCAACATAATAAATTTGCCTTGTTAATAGTTTTTTTTCAATCAAGTTACATTACAGAATTTTCAATCGTTTCACTTCTAAGAAATATGAAACTAATCGAGCATCGAACAATCAAGACTGAAAATATATTATGAACATGGAGATTTTATCTTTTCTGCTCCTGAAAGATATATGATTTACGTTTTTTCTTGTAGATATTGAACAAATAGTTAACACTTGCCGTGAACTATACCGTCTCATTGCATACGAGAGGCACCGTAGGAAAGAACGAGAAGGAATTGCAAAATCACGAGCAGTCACTGCGAGTGATTTTCGCTTTCGAGTTTTCTCCTGGATTGACTCAAGTGTTCCATGAGTCCATAGTTCACGGAAAAATATTTGCAGCAGAACACAACTAACATGATATTACGCTATTGATAGATATATTAAAGGCTCTTTTTGCATACATATTGCCATTGCCCCTCCAGAAGACTCTCCAAATTCTCCCAATTTGATGATGTTGAAAGCGTGCAAAAGCTATAGCAGTCTCTTGCATGAGTTTTGGAGTTAATTCGCATTTCGAATTACAACGAGAGATCACGCTATAGCTTCGTTTAGCAATGATACTTGCATTACATTGTAGCATGACATGGTTATTAATAAAAGCAAAACCACCTAGCTTTTTTTCTTCCTGTAATCTATTTTTAAAGAAAAAAGAACAGGTGAATTCTAAATTTACGGAGCTTTACAAGTATCCATATTTCAAATCAAGGAAGGAGCCAGCCTAAACATTGCAAGAGCAGTGTTGGCACAGAGTTACTGCATGGTTACAGATGGCTCTTGTACAGTAAAAACATTCACTGATTCAGACAAATTCTTACAATGATGACAGATCAAAGTTTTAATCTAGTTCGTACATAGGTGATTTATTTTTGTTCGCCAAGATGTGATTTTAAAACCATTCTGCTGGTTTGTTTCGATTTTCGCGCTTTGCCGTCGTGAGATAGCGTCACGAGCATTAGCCAATCGAATCGCAGGATCGAATCATAGCTCATTCTTGTTTTGCTCTAAAATAAAATGTTGATCAATATTTTCGCAAAAATCTGAAGTAGAACACGTGCTTCCAAATTGGATTCAAACGACCATTTTGAAAAAATGTTGAATTAACTCAACACAAAAGAAAGTAGGGACTGTCAAAGCAGATTATTTCACCTGAGGTTCTATGAGGCTACGTTATTTTGATTTTTTTAATCATGATTTGGAGTGATTTACCTCGCTTCAAGCCGTAAAAAGCAAAACCTACAATAGTACATACCATGAGTTTATTTGTATATTATAAATACTTAGTACTTGAAATAAATAATTCAATTGGATTTTCAATCTTTTTGCACATCTGGTAAATTCTTTTTTACTAATATTTATACATATATATATATATTGTGTATTATTATATTATTATTATATATTGCACAATGTGTTGATTTTCACCACCTGCCAAGCTCAACCTGACCTAGATGTAAAGGCCAATTCAGTCCCTATGGCCCCACTGAACAGTACAGATGATGGCCAGCAGCAAGAATCAAGTACTTGCTCACTGTTATATATGTAATATATATATATATTTCGTTTGTTTTTAGAGCTATCTGAGGTAGTAAATATAACAATCGATTCATGGTACCATTTTAGCTTCAACTCATACAGAATTCCTGTCGAAGTAACTCAATCGCCTACACACGGTAAGTACATTGTCAGTAGAAGATTTAAAAGTGGTAATCCAGAGATAATATATACACTGCAAGATTACTCTCTTCTAGCAACTTCGATCATTTTTGATTGTTAATTCAATTGTTCTCATAATAAATGCTCTTCAGAATTTTTGATGATAATACGTTTCTATTCCGCGCCATAGGCAAGATACTCAACGGGCTTCTATGGAGTGATTTAATATGATGGACATCCTCTCGTCCCTCGATTTTTAGGTATAGTTTTAAATGATAGCAATGATCAATATAATTTTAACATAAACCTGATAAAGCCTCCATATTTCTTAGGAGCACTTACTATTTGAATTTAACGTTCAGGTTAGTCTTGTATCTGTGAGAGATATCAGTGCCACAACATAATAGTATACTAAAAGTATATTTTCTGAAGTTGTTTGAACTAGATAGCAATAATGGAATTCCAATAACAAGTCTTCAAAGACTCGTTTCTAGCATCTGGATATCCATATATCATATATACAATTATGTTTTCAATAAGAGATCCGCATGACACCTATCATATATATTTATCTTTGATACAATGATGGTTCTAGACTTCGATTAATCCTCCATTTTGCAGTTCAAGTGTGCAATGCAGTTGTATTTGGAAAGTTTATAACGATTCTATCAGCCGAAGGTCATTAGATTAGTTGATTATTCATTTACTCTTTTGCGTTTAATGGGTGTACAGTCTTTCACATTCAAATTTGCACCATAGTAGAATGATTGCGATTTAGTTCGCGACTTTAACTGTAACACAAACGTTAGAGACATATAACTGTATAATTTCCAACACCTATTATTCATTTACAACATTTACTTGTTTTTCAGTGAACAATTTTTGTCATCTCAATGTTTATATTTACCAAATTCTGATGTGAAAATATTCGAAATTTACTAAATCTCAAAATATTTTTTCAGTATTTTTTAGAATAGCAAGTCGCATGGGAAATGAGGTCAGTTTCAATCGATCATGGGATGAATACAAGCATGGATTCGACTATGTAGATCAAAGCAATTATTG
>JANVCG010062226.1:0-18230 GCA_025505365.1 Haliclystus inabai
TTGTTTCACTGTTCAAGCTGCCGCTATTTTCAACAGAACTTTCTCTGATTCACAGCATGATTTCTTTGCTTCTTTTTTTCATTAGCCATGCATCCGTATGTCATACGACTATTCTTAATCACTCTATTACAATTATATATGGTTGCACAAGTGCTGTCGTACGATTAACAGAACGATTAACAGTACGTGCTGCCAACAGTGATGGACTTAAAGTTATCAATAATCTTACTTGCATTCTCATGTCATTCTTTGCCACACTATGAAAATTATCAAGCTGGTAAGTGTATACTAGTTCAGTTTGTGCTTGTGAATACTTAATTACTAGTACTCAGAGTTTTTCAGTTTTATGTAATATTTGAATAGGAAAACTAAAACCTTCGAGACTTTAATTTAAACTTGACAGATAATTTGGAATTACTTCGATCTTCAGATCCTCAAATTGACAACTTGTGGCTGTTTTTGGTGTTTATTTATTTATTGATGTGTTATTTATCTCTAACTTTAGTACTACTCGTGATGAATATTGCAGTTATTAGTTACTAACAGCTTCTTCTCGACGCTAGAAAATATTATTCAAATCCCTTATAAGGACGTTTTGGGTAGATCTTCGTGACCTTTTTTGGTCCTTGTTAAAAGCAGACTTGAAAAGTCTCATGTTATATCTTCGATAGACACATCTGCATAGTCAGACTACAGCTACAAAACACACTGAACCCTTTAAGTACAAGACAAGTACTACGAAGTTAAGTACAAGGACACTGCTTTTTATGTATCAAACGTGGTCCCTGCATCTCAACAATATGATCATAACATTTCAAATCAAAGTAAAATTATTTTCAGAGACTACTGTCTGGTTAAGTGCAATTCGAATAGTACATAGCGTTGCTTAGGAAACAGTGAAAAATGATCATTTGAATGCGTAATTTTGATTATTTAATAGGAAGTCAACGTATTGTCTAAAAATTGATGACGATGTTATTTATTGTACTATCATTTAGCCTCAATTGATTACTGTGACTCGTGGCATAGATGGTCATCTTGCTCAATATCTTGTGGTGGTAATGGATATAGATTGAGGAGTAGATTATGCCATTATTCATTTTGTTATCAAGATAATTCCGCTTGTGAGAGCTACGATATTGAAAGCAGGAAATGTAAAATGACTAACTGCCCCACTGTGGCAACAGATTGGACAGGTGATTGCTCAACGAGTACTTGTGGAAGTCTTTTAGAATCTCGCCATGTGCCTTGCTCTACACCAGGTTGTTCTGGTACTGTAGAAGAAACAAGACCATGCTTTGATCTAATGGGTAGGTCATCGATATTCTAATGGCGCTCAAGTTTTAGATACATTGACCTGTATTTGTGTTTTGTAACCTTCGAAATATCTCCTTAGACATAGTCTGGGTGCTACAGAATTGAAACGGCAGGTTCATCCGGGCAACTTGAAAATTACATGACGATGTTCAGAATATTGTATCCAACGTTAAACTAATTCTTGAATCAGTCAAATTCACCTGTTGGCTTCTCCTAAGTTGAAAAATTCCCTCGCTGCGTCATCGCCATCTCATTTCGTTGCCGACTGAGGATGCCGTTATATTTTAAACGTTAATTAAAGCTACGGAAATATGTTAATTTTTACGAAAAAGAGGTGCAACTAGAGACTTGCTTGACAGAATCACCACTTATCGGCTTTGTAACACAGAAATATTATTTGTTTTGTCGATCAAAAGGAAACAGAATAGTAGACTGCTTTTAAATATCTATCAATTCAATCAAAGATGACCCAGCTATTCACAATAATTAATTTTAAAATTGAGATTCAACGAACTTTGGAGAGATTTCACTGTGTTAACTTAAGATACTTTAGCGTCTCCGATTAGCTTGTCTGTGCGCAAGGTAAATTGTATTATTGACATATTAATTACATTTTCTAGCTTGTTTAGATTTTCTCGTTTTGCTATCGTGAGCATTGGGCCATCACATTGCAGAAACCAAGTCATAGTTCATGTTTGTTGTGTTCTTACAAATCATAGAAGACACTATCATTATTTCAGTACGACATAATTTGATTTCATATTTTCCCCTTTTGACTCTAGACACTCAGCAAGCTTCCTTCAAAGTATCAGCTTACTATTTTGAGGATGCTTCTGATTTTGACTATGCCACAGATAACATCCAAATCAAAGGTACACTTCTGTCTTCTCACCCATTCCCGACAACTAGCACCAACCCATTTTCAGATCTTCAACGAGATGACACTTTTTTGGAGTTGACTGGATATTACCAGGTAATTCATTGGAATGAGTCTTTTTTCATTTGATACTTACATCGTACTAGTAAATTAGATTAAAAAATATAACAGTACTTTAAAAGTTCCACGCTTCATGAACAATTTCAAAGAAGTACTACAGCTTTTCAAACTATTTTTAGCCTTGGTAAAAGATTATTTGTTGAAAAAAAGTGACATGTGCTTGTGCACGTACATGGTGTTGGAAACAGAATGGTGATATTCTATTTATTGTGTCTTTGCTGTCTCATAGGTTGAAAATTTACTTTTCTATTTGAATCAACGGTAGAAAGCTTTGTAATGGTCTTATCAATTGAGTCTACTGGATAGTTTAATTATATAAGTTGTTCCTTAATTTAACATATTGAATTTCCAAAGCAACTTCTGTCATGATAATTTTCATACAAACAGCATTTTCGTGAAGTTGGAAACAAATTTAATATTAATACTTTACAACTACATTTTATTTCGAAAAAAGCACAGCAAGTTCGAACATTATGAAGTTTTTCTTACATGAAAGAAGAGAAAAATATCTATTCTACTTGTAACTTTTTTCTTTGATCATACTACTCTCTTGTTTCAACGAGTTTTTCTATTTACTGTTCTGTTTCAATCTACTTTCTCAGTATCGAATGCAGCAATCATACCTTTGAAAAGCTGTATGCATAAAGCCATTTCTCATAAAACCAAGCCCCAAATTTAAATTTTGAAAATCCATGCTTTTAGGATCAGTTTAAGTTTGAGTGCTCAGACGTGGCATTGAACATTGATATACAGATACTCATCGAAAGTTCTTTGATTCATAGGCTCAAGAGGATGGGATCCATACTTTTGGTATTAGTCAGTGTCTTGGTCGTTGTCAACTTCAACTTCACCAAGGTGGTCCTGAGTGTGCAGATACATCTCAATCTAACATTTTAGCATTTGGTTTCCACACATTTTCAGATCCTAATGGGTGAGTATTCATAGATCTTACCACTTTCATTATGAAACGGGATTCTGATCTGAGAATAGCAGTAGCTGACGAATCAATGATATAGAGTGTATTCTTGATGTCTGGGATTATTCCAAGTCCCGGGATTGATCCTTGGTAGATATATAAGCGATGTATAATTTGTTTTCTGTTACATCCTTGCAGTAGACAAGTACTACGTGAGTTTGTTATACAGGGATGTCTCTACGTTTGAAAATGAAAACCTTTCCGATTTTTTGGGTTTTTATTTGATTGTAAATGGTCGGCAGGATTTGAAAACGTTTGATCCTCTGTTTAGCATTAACCCACTGTTGAAGGCAATGCAAAGACATTAATTCTGTCTTACTGGATCTAATATATTTATGGGAGACCAATTTCATATTTTTCAAGGAGAGATGTGGATTGGGGGTGATATAAATCTCAACTTGACATTCCCACTTCTCAATTACACATCCTATACCCCCTCGAAGTAGCATAATGTGTTACAAATCAATTATCGTCGTGGAAACTGTATTAAGTTAGACTGAGTCGCTCATATGATTGATGAAAATTATTTTCAAATGCATTAATATTCTCTTCTAGCCACTATATGATTGCAATCACAATCCTTTTTAGAAGGGTTAAAATGCACAACACTAAATTTGTGTAATAGAGCTCTCCATTGGTGAACTATTATATTCGGCTTTTTCATACAGTTGGTAACACGAAATTTCGTTTCATTTTATATATCTTGATATCATGTTTACAATTTAGAATTTCAAACTTAATTATTATTTACCCATAAAAAATAGCTGTTTTCTCGATCATAGAATGAACTTAAATGTCATTCAATTCATCTGCGGTCTATACATCCAAAGTGAGTGTTCATGCAAATAAGTTCTTTATTTCTTTTTCCACTTTAGGCCAGAAATGCGAATCAATTTGGAGAAAGGAAGGTCTTATTTCTTAAGGGGATACCTAAGACTCTTTGCACGATCACTAAATATTCTTTCCATTGAAGTAAAAGCTCCTTCATCATCTGCTGCAGTTTTCCAACCATTTCTACCAAAATAGTTTCTAGAAGCAAATGATGCAAATTTTTGTAATTGTTATGGTGTATGTCTACAAAAAGCGGGACTGTGACCGCACTCATCATTCGGTAAGAATTATAAGAATTCAAATGAAATTGAAATGTCATGTAGAAAACTTGTAGGATTGTCTAATTTAACCCATGTAAACTAGCTTTAAAGCGCATAGATGTGAGGTATTCTGTATCAAAAATTGGCCTTATATATAACTGTGACTGAAAATAGCTAGCTACAGCAATTTGTTATAAAAATGTTCATATTTTTTATTTAGTTCATAGAAACATTCGTTGACCAAATAGTCTAGCAACAAGAGAAGCCCTCGTTGATTATAAGTGATATGTGTATACTTGGTAAAACGCCCTTCCTCGTGAATTGATAATTATTGAGTCTGTGAATTAAACTAATTCTGAGATTTTCTTGTTGTTCGTGGTAGTCGTTGTCATTTGCACTAACTTGATTATCAACGGATCATGCACAGCAGTTATAAAAAAAAGTGATTTAATGATCACAGAAACACCAATATATTAGCAGGAGAGACAAAAACACTACTGCTAACATCGACCATTTATCAAAGTGATGAAAATCCTTAATCATCTCCTACCTATAGCTTTATAGCAACTGATTATTAATCAACTGGATCGTTTTACAAAGAGTTGAATGGACACATCTATTCTCGTACTGCTTATCTATTCATACATTATGTCAACATTTTATTCTACTTCACATTACACTCTTCTACCAAATTTTGTTACACAATCTTCAAAAACTCAGAAAGCCAGCTGGTCAATAAAATTACAAAATTAAAAAAAAAAATTCTTAAACTCTACATGAGCTAGAAATGATCTACCTTGTACGAAACCAAAGCTCAATATGGCGGGCTTCACACAATTAAACCCTTGGGCAAGGCACTATAGCTCATTTGCAGCTAGCGAAAGAGAGGACTGCTAGATGCACCTTCAAAATCATTTTGATATTTTTTCGATTTTCAAATGTGAATGCGAATCAGTATACTTTAAGGCTTGTAAAGTGGCATTAAACTGCTTCTGAGTATAGTCAATATTTTTGATATACCTAGCAAATAAAATTTGATATCCTTATTTAAGAACATGACTCTCAAATGTCACGAACATCTTGTTCAAGAATAAAGAGTTACGACTGGAGAAAACGAGACTTATTATCTTGCCCTAAAGTCGATCTTTCAAGAAGTAAATGATATATGGTTTCTCAAAACATGAACAAACTTGATACAAAATAAAGGTAGCAAAATTGAACAGACATGATATGTGTACTGAATGCCATAATTCGATTCCTATTTTTATATGAAAAATATAATAATATAATAACTCTAATTTGGTTGTTAACAGGGAAAAAATGTCAACATTCATTTTTCATTTATCATTCTCGACATTAGATGTATGAAACATGATGTAATGATTTCATTGCAGTTGGTAATAAGAAATTGAGATTATTGCTGTTTTGCAAACAGTGCAACGAGGTAATGTATTTTAATTGTATGTTATGCAGCCTACTATAAAAACAAAACGCGAAACAACTTTGTGATAAACACACAATATAATGTTTTAGATTGAACTCGTCCTCTTCGGCGCACTTCTCAAACTTCTAATACCAATTTCAGGTAACTAAAAACAATGAACTATATCACGTTTTATTTTTGAAATCTTAAAAAGTGATAAGTAGCTCAAATATTGCAATTTGAAATCTGAAAATGACGTAATTTTACAGGAAGTGATTGTGAATACAATTTGCGTTTCCTTTGCTCCATTTCTCTTGTGTTGAGGAACTTTCACATTTTTTCAAAATGGCCATCTCTTTTTCATTAGCCTTCTTCCGTAATCCTCTATTGTTAGGTTGCACATCACTGACATAGTGCCTTGCAAAAATAGTGGGTTCAAACTGATGCACTGGACGAAGTGAAAAGACTGTACACCCTTTTCCCATCTGATCTCCCTGTTGAATGAGTAATAATAAATCAAGATTTCACAACTGGATTGATTTGATATGTGCCTGCTCATTGCTATTTTTCAACTCAGCACGTTCCTTGCCGACAATGTGTTTTGATCGGCACGGCGTGAGCCTCAAACGCACCCCCTCTAATGCAAATGAATCTCAGCTAGGATGACAGATCTGTGCAGCTTGAGGGCTTGATTCATTGGTGCAGCTTGTAGCACAACTGCAGCCCCTCTTATGTAAATGAAATAAACTCGAACAATCGATAACGTTGAATTCAGTGTGCTTATTGGAGACGCATGAAGCTTCAAACGTACCCCATATCATGAAGCACCTCAAAATTCTTGAAACGAATAAACTATACCGAGGTTAATCTGTTTCTACAAAAATGCACGTGACTAGACAAAGCTTTCGTGTTGAATTTGCTAATGGCCACTATCACTATTGGGTTATCAATTATCAGCATTGACAATATATAAATGACTGGAAAATTGAGACAACTCCTCCCTCCTTACTCGGAGTTTCACGCTTTATGCGATCAACAGACTAATAAAAATTACAGATAAGGGTTTTCATCTGCTTGTGTTCCTGAGAGATATCTAGGATCAGAGAATTCCTCTTCTTTTTCTTGGCATCTTGAAACTTGGAAAATCTATTGATAAACTTTTTTATAAAAATCCGAAGTAAAATACGTGCATGCAAAATTGAAATAAGTGGCCATTTTGAAAAAACATGAACTCCTTCAAAACAATAGAAAGAGAGCAAGGGTAATGCTGATTATTTTCACAGGACTTCCTGTAATACTATGTCGATTTCCATTTTCAATCACAATTTTTGAGTTGTTTATCGCATTTCACCCTGTAAACAGCTCAATCTTCCATGGGCAAGGCATGTAGGTATCCCAGATAGGTACTAGAAGGTATTAACGCACGCGATGGGGGAGGAGTCTACTAATACTGATTCCAATGTGTGATGGTTTCCAAGACGGTTCGCCTTTTGTTATTATAGATAACAATAACTGTGGATTTTATATTTACCAAAATCTGATTATAGTATTAACAACGCTAATTTTAAAGTAGCCTAGTAATGAATGTATATGTATTTAAAGTGTTCCATGCTTCTAATAAATATTTGAATATCCACCATTAACTGAACCTTAGCATTTCTTTTTTGCTTTGTTACTAATTCCTCTCAGCTTTGCAATGTTCACCATATTCTAGAATGCAAATCTACTAGAGCCATCTATTTATAAGTGTTGTGAAACCCTTTGATATGCCCCTCATATTTTCACTGGTAAATTGCAAGAAATGTGATACATGGACGCCATTTTCCGGGCAACTAAACCTGGTCTCAATTAATGAAAACGAGCGAAATTGTACAGTTCAATTTGTTGAAAAAAACCACACAAATCCTGGCTTATTTTGTGAACAATGGTGGTATGATGTGTCCCTGGATGTAAATCCCGCAAAAATGTGAGAAGTTTTCAATTCCGTCGAGGGCCAAAAACTGTGAGAGGAGGGTGATTTGGCTTCAATACATGGGAAGAGATGGTTGTGGAAATTGTGACGGTAGAGATTGTGAGGTATCTTCCAAAACAATCAATTTACATGACATACAATTATTATTTTGATAACTAATAATGGCTTAAAAGTGACATTTTTATCAAAGCTTCATTTCGCGAAAGATCGATATGAAGACAATTGTGTTAATACAAAACTGAAACAACAGCTATTCCGAACTAAGAGGAAGCTAGTGATCTCCTATGGAAAATGAAGCTAGTAAATGATAAATTTGGTAAGACACAAATATTTGACAGAAACAGTCAAGAAACAGCATATACATAATTATTCTTTTTTAGGAACCAGAAACCAGCAGAATACTTAATATTATTTATCTTGAATATTTGTATAATGGAAAATTTCTAAAGACCTAATCAATCACAGGCTCTGCCCTGCGCCTCTGTATCAACAATGACCATTCTTGTAGCAGGGATGAATCAACAAATCTTCCAGACATTGGATCTGAAGTTGAACAAATCCTCAAGATTCATTCTCTTTCTTGATATAAAAAATTTACGCCAAAACCAATCAGGTGATGAGCATTCAGAAGCCATATAAAGCTTATTTATGAAACGTTATTGGAAAATATGAGGATGTTCACCTCTAGAAGAAAGGCAAATCATTCAAATATCTTTCTCTGAAAAATGATATCATTGTAAAAAAAGTTTGAGGTTTGATATCCTATATACATAATAGCAAGATATTATAATGAACCAAGATAGTGAAATTAAATTTCGTGTTTTCAATTGTTTTAAACATCCAAAATTATTATCTTACCTAATCAAAACCAAACAAAATATGCATATTTAAAGGGGCGAGATAGACCGGCATGCTCTATATAAAAGTTTCAAAATGAAAGCACGCAGCTTTTTGAAACTACATCATTTACGTCACATGGGCTGATTTTTTGAGAAGGCAGTCAAGCAATGTTGGCAATGATTTTAACATTTTTAATTTGAAATAAATAAACGACGAACAAAGTCAAAGGTGATCAACACATATTAATAAAACATCTACATTTGTAATTAATTTGAAGGAGATTTATAGCCGCAAGGTTTCCAAAGATGGCTCAGCAGCCATCGTGGCGCTTTCAAAAGTTTTGAGCTGATTTTCGAACTGAAAACAAAGGATTGCCGAACGAAGTTTCATTAATTCTCAACAAATATACTATTAACATGTAACAGGTTGTTCTGCAATCTTATTTCAAATCAGGATCTCAATTCCAGACCCAATTACTGTCGATCATGTAATGATAAAAGCCAAAAGGTTTGCTGTTTCCTCTTCGCAACAGTGTAATTCTGACAAGAAACAAACAGATTTCAGTTCAGATGATAAGCACATCGCTTACTTCTTTCTTTTATAGCAAGAAAAATGCTCTAACATTTCCTTATTATTAACATCAGTCAAGAATGAAAACGTAGTAATATCAATTCACATCAAAACTCATTCGCTGTTTTGCTCTGTCAAGCCAGCAATTCGTGTTTAGAATGGTGTGTTTCACGACTCTGAAAAGCCCTTCACAATGCTTTTGATGATGTCACTGTAGTAACATGAAAAGGAGGTTTTGAAAAACGTATACGTTTTCAAAACAGAGCATGCCCCTACGTCACGCCCCTTTAACACCATCAACTGCTGAATAATTCAAATCTAAAACCAAAATCTCTGGCTGATGTGAACAACATCCTCAAAAGTTTGTGTTTCGTTAGTCCAGTTTCACCAATTTAATTAAAACAATTATGTTTGCTGTTTTTAGATTTTCTCGCATCAGTGAGAAAAATTCACGGGGAAAAGTCGGGGCAATATGATCTCGCTCTTGCTATTTAATTCCTGCTGTAGCAAAGAAAATTACAACAATGACATCATATTTGTCTCCAATATTACCACGGAAATTTTCGCCCAGAAACGAGAAAATCTAAAAATAGCTAAAACCATGATTTGATTGTGATTCTGTTCGACGAAAACCTAATCGTTTCGATGAAATTGTTGACAACGGGCTCACAAAACACAAACTTTTGAGGATGTTATTGACATCAGCCAGAGATTTTGTTTTTAAATTTGAGCTATTCAATCGTTGATGGTGTTAAATATCGTGTATATTTTGCTTGGTTTTCGATAAGGTATGATATTATTTTTGGCTTTTAAAAACACTTGAAAACATGAAATTTATTTTCTCTCTCTTGGTTCACAAATATATCTGACAATAGATAAAAAATTTTCAAGGCTAGCAAATCTTGTAAATAATTTTGCAATATCACTACTAATAATGTGATTCCAGTTGATTGAAACGCTAATAAAGTAGACTAGCTCCACTAGACCCTATTTATTTCATAATAGGGCCTAGTAAAATTTACCACCTTCAAGTGTGGCGATAAAATCATTCAAAATGTTTTACAATGCAAAAACGTTTTTTAATCAAGGCTAAACGATCCAAACTTGAGCATGTAAATCAAATTAGTACTATCTCATCAATACTTTGCAAGAATATTGGCAAATTCATAAGTTTTCGTGACACTTCTTTCGCACACAAATCAAACCGAACAGTCACTTTATTTTCCTCTTGATAACAGAAATTTGAGCCCATTGAACCAAATAGTATAGAGCATCTGTTTAACAATGATAATCAATTGGGCATCAAAAGTAGTGCAATATTCCATTTTTATCCCTCTTTTACAATGGGTTTCTTCGCTTTGAATGATTTTCTTCGATCAAAAGCAAACTAGCGGTGAGTGTTGAACGCTCTCACCTTCGCCCAATCAGAGCGCTAGAAAATCGCATACTCCTCTGTGATGGGTGATACACAAAAAGTTGTGTGTGAGCGCCACACTTCATGAAGAGAAATTTTACTTGTCCCTGCACAAAGAAGGGACAAGTGGAACTGGTCTACTAATAAAGATCATTACTTTCAAGTTTCAACAAGGGCGGATCTAGGATTTCAGGTGGGGGTTCAGAAAAAAATGCAATGAACAAACATTTGACGTCGACACAAAATGATTTTGGAAATGGAAAGGAAAAAAGCATGTATAGATTGTTTGCAATATCTTTATTTACCTTGAGACTGCATGTGGCTTGTTTTCGTCACTCTGGAATGAAGAAATGGGAATGCAAATGTCACTGTTGAAATTTCTATAACAGTGTATCTGCAATCAAGTTGTAACGTTCTCCTTCAGCAATCAGGGACAGAAATACCGTTGAAAAGAGGAACTTTGTACAAACCTTCAATTATTTGCTCGTGTTTGCTGCATAGTGTCGAGAAAGCTTACCTTGACATCATTCTGCCCTCAGCCATTTTAGCAAAAGAAAATTCAATGCAAAAGTTTTGTCTAGTCACGTGTGTTTTTGTAGAAGCAAATTAATCTCGAAATAGTTTGTTCAATTCAAGATTTTGTGAGGTGGCTCAGATCGAGGTCAGATGGCATGAGTGGAGGTGCATTTGAAGTTCCAGGCTTTTTCAATCAGCACACTGAATTCAACGTTATCAATTGTTCGAGTTGATCTCGTTTGAGTGAGAAGGGGTGCACTTGTGCGACAAGCCGCACCAATGAACGTATTGGATTCAACTCCTGCTTTACTTAAAGTCTATATAATTTCCATAAAACGGAGTGCGATTGTAAATCCACGCCGCACAAATTAAATATTCACCCTACACTGATTTTTTTATCTTAGCTGAGATTTATTTGCATAAGAGGGGGTGCGTTTGAGGGTCACGACGAGCTAATCAGAACACATTGTCGGCAAGAACTTGTTGAGTTGAAAAATAGCAACGAGCAGGCAAAAATCAAATCAATCCGGTTGTAAAATCCTGATTATTACTTATTCAACAGGGAGACCAGATGGAAATTATTGTGAGTTTTGATTTTCTACAAATAGAAAGGCAGTCCTCCTAGCTTGAATGTTTTCGTTTCAAGCAATATCACCTTATAACGTAATAATTTACGAAAAGTCTAGGGGTTCAATCGCTACTTCTGCATCCCATGTATCCACCCCTGAGTTTCAATGCACTATCTAAATCTGAACTTTTTCATGAAGCTATAGCTGAGACTCATTCAGTAAGGGCAGAGTTCCTTCTAACGAATTGTTACAGCTGAGTTATTATGATACCAAGCAATTAAAGCTGTTATAGATAATTGCCACTTTTTTTACAGAAGAGGGAGAGTGTGTTTGTTCGACAAGGTTCACCAATGAATGCATTCAATTGAACTTTCCCATTTATTCAAGTCCATCTCATTTACATTTTCAGATAGAGCAAATGTCGTTCGAAGCTACTCCAATAACACTCGCACTTCGTGATTGCACTCTCATAATTTGCGTGTCCGTCATTTAATGCATTTGAGGGTTAAAGTACATTTTAAAACTCTCCCTCGGTTCTGAAACTCTGTCTGTGGGTTCAAAAATCTCGGTGCAGTTTTCAACCTAACTATGTAGTTTTAAACTTCTCCGTACAGTTTTGAACATGTCTGTTCAATTTTAAACTGTGCTGTGGAGTTTTGACCGTGTTAATTTGCATTTTAAAACTCTCCACGGGATTTGAAACCTATCCGTGGTTTTGACCACCTCTTACCAACTGCGGCGCGCCATATCTAACCACACAGATTAATTTGCCTTAACGTGGATTCATTTGCAAAAGAAGATCTAATCTAATCTAATCTAATAAGTTCAGTCGTTACTAGTGCATCTCACTGGATTTGCCCCTGTTTCTATGATACTCTATCGAGATTGTTTCTTATGGAGTAAGAACTGCCAATCTCATGGCTCAAACAGCTCAGACCATCCTAGCTATTCACTTAACCGATAACTAATAAGTGTCTCAATATCAAAACTTAGTCTTTATGAGGACACATCTAGATTGTTACATTTTCCAACTTAAGCTCCCATGTAAGCACATCGAGATCACAACAAAATGCTCCATTTTCAAAGTTAGTCTGTTGCGGCATACAAGCGTATATAGCATTGTCTTACTCAGGGTGAATAAGCTATGAATAACTATGAACTCTGCTTTGAATTATTTTATTGTGTGATGATTTTCTCAAATCGAATCAATGCAAATTCAGATAAGCTCCAAGCAAAATAGAAGGCGATCTGCAATCTGAATTAACATATTATATTTTATTCAATAATTATATAAAAATAAGAAAACTGAATAATGAAAATTTAAGAGACAAAATAAAATGAAAGAGTTTTAGAAAATAGCAGTTAAAACGTATTTAGATTTCATATAGAGCTTCAATTATTATCGAAAAAAGCAATTGGTATGTTTTTGCTACCAGAGTACTTAAAATGGTGTCAATATCGTGCGTGTTTCGCTGATTGAACACAATGGATTTTCAAATAGTCCGTTCTACTACTTTGATTCATATTTTTTCCTTATTGTCTTGAGCTCTTCAGAAACAATAGGTTTTGGGGCAGCGTTATTTTATGGTATTTCGCCCTCCATGGAAGCCATAATACCTTGCTTTGTTGTGAATCAAGGAGTGTATAGCGCTATAGAATAGATCAATGACTTCATGCTTTGAGAAAACTCATTTAAATGCCGCCTTTCATATCTTTTTCAAATTCTGCCGCTTAACTCAGTGGGATTTCCACATATTCTCAGCAGGAACTTTTCACTCTTTCAACCATGAATAAACCATCTACATTTTTAGCGTCAGACTTAGGGAGAGGCACTGCACGATTACTGTCATCATTATCCTTTGATTAGTGAATATTGGGTCCCGTTGATTATCATGAAATTCACGTTATTATTGATTTTACTGACATTTTCGTCATGTCATTCTTTACCACAATTTGGAAATCAAAATGGTGGTAAGTTAACTGTCTTACATGCTGATTGTGCATATACAACTACCATTCCTTGAAGCTTTACATTAATTGTGAATGTGATGTATTATTTAGATTAAGAAAGCTTGATTAGGCTCGAGATCATTGTAGACTTCTCTGGAATTTGCTTTACCTCATCAATATTTTGGATCGAAATAATATTAAAATAAATCTCTCATAAATATAGCAGTATTTCTTGAAAAATATAAAGATTACTCAATTCATGAGTGTGCTAATTTTCATTAATCTTATATAGGAAAAACTTTAACATATAATAATTGAAATATAGAACGATGAAAATGATACCTTTTTCTCATACCTCCTGCGTTCCGTTTCATCTATAGATTTCTGTGATTCGTGGCATAGATGGTCATCCTGCTCTATATCATGTGGTGGCAATGGATATAGATTGAGAAGTAGATTGTGTCATTATTCATTTTGTCAACAAGATAATTCACCATGTGAAAGCTACGATGTTGAAAGCGGGAAATGCAAAAAGGTCGACTGCCCCACTGTGGCCCCTCCGGCTCCTGTGTCAGAAGATTGTTTGAGTACCACATGCGGTGATCTTCTGGAGACTGTTACACAACCATGTCAGAACCTGATAAGTACGTATATACGATAACTGCTGATCCTGTAGATCAGGATTGGTAGTAATTTTGTCAGTGTGATTAAAGCTTATCCATTTCCGTTAATTTTTGAGTAGCTTCTCACGACAGCTGCTTACTGCTAAGAAGAAGCAAATAGGCCTTTCAAATAGCGTCAATCATGGAAAAATTGCTTCATGCTGTTTTCAATGACTCATTAAACGATAGCAAAGTTTAATCGATAAACTGCATTAAAACAATTATGTTCAAAATGTATTTTTCTCTTAAAATTCGAGATAAGTCTTTACAATTATGGATTTTAGATGGCTCATTCAATTTGACAAAGGTCACTTGTAAAATTTGCAGAATAGCGATTACGAATTTGATTAATTATACTGTATTGGAAACAGTGTCTTACGCGTAGCTATAATTTTTCAATCGATATCAGTATCTTAGTACATAATAATACTTTTATTTTTACCGTAAAATAACAATGTGGATTACATACAAAAAGTGTGATAATCTACAGATTAAGTGAGATCATTATTAATTTTTAAGATTTTTTGACAAATCCTCTGAGGTAAGTATAAAGATTTAAAAGTATACACACATTTCTAGCAGAGCGAGTATATAGTGATAGGGAATTATAATTCTTTAAACAGCGTACTGCAAATGATTGAAGAAAAGTATTACAGCTAGTAAGTGGCACAAGTAAGCCTCCATGTCTTGAATCTATCCCTAAAAGATGATTTACAATCTTGAAATATAATACCATGAGAGTGTAGTCTTCTCTTTTGTAAACTATCTAGATTTATATTAATCTGACGTACACTACATAAAAGTCTTGATGCGATTCAGGATCAATTGAGTACATTACTCTTTTGGTGAACTACACAAGTTTGCTTCTATTATATCTCTGTCTTTGATATACGTAAGGGATCAAGTTTGAGAGTCATTTTCCAGTACAGGTCTAACAAATGTCTGAAACATCTGATTCAAAAATAATACTTCCCGTGTCCGGATACCACAGCTCTAGAAGACTGCTACGTTGAGTTTTGTCATTCTCATTGTATCATCTGGATAAATCAGTGAAAGAAATTTACATGCAGCAAAAAAGATCTCGCACGTTCCTCCTAAAAATATATTGAAAGATGTAAAAGATGTGGATACTATCTTGCTACAAATAAAAATCACTGCTATATGTCTAATCGATGAACGTTAGAATCTTACGCCACTGGATCACCAATCTATGGTGCTCGTCTCAACATGAACTGATGGCTTCTGATTCATGTGTGCGCATTTAAACATCAAACTACAAACAAAATCGATTCCAATCACAAATTGTCCCACCGGTAACAGAAAAGAGATTGATTGGAAATTAATTCAATTTTAGCTCAAACTCAAGATAACTAGATGATAAGAAATGATTCTTTTAAAATGTCCATGAAATATTAAAAATATCCTAAACACTTGGAAATTGATGTCCTCGTATATTCTAGCCCTTTATAAGTATGTATGAGTTGATGCGAATTTATTTCAGGTGGTAAATCAGTAAACGTTTATGATCATTAAATATGATATCAACTTCTTACTAAACCCCTTCAGGTGACGAAAGAGGATACGTGACGAAAGCATATGAGCTAATGGATGACGGGAAAGTCTTCGATTATGCTGAAAACAACATTCAAAACTTGGGAGCAAATTTAAAAGATCCGCAACCTACCCACGATAGATCACCACTAAATGACTTATTTGCCAAGTTTGATAAGGAAGAAAACGTCTTTTGGGAGTTGTCTGGATATTACAAAGTAAGTTGCTATATCAATACTGTCGAGGATAAACTGTTTGATACCACAGTGGCTGTTAAACCAGCGTGCAGACTAAGCGAATCTTAAAGATTTGCCTTTCTGAGTTTTTACACATTACTCAAGAGATCTGCACGCAGGCTATTGCGGTTCTTTATGAGTTCTAATGGAAAACCTGCAAAATATATTAATACCAAAAATTGGACTGGCAATTTGATAGCAAGCAAACGTTGCACACCTTGGTGGACAACATATGCTAATAGCACCATCGTAGGTCAATTCTAGTACAAATGATTATGAAAGCTATTTTGTTATAATTCAAAATTATGATGCAATAATGTAAGTATCTGAAATGAGTAAGATCGATGAATGTAAGCAATATCTGGAAAGTTTCCAGTTTATTGCTAGAGATCTTCTCTAATATTTCATGCAAATCTATTTGATAAAATTCATTGCTTGAAGCTCATTGAGACGTAAACAAATGCTTTTCTCTTGTGGACCGTAAAAATCCTTAAAAGCAGGTTTTGTTTACAATTTCATCCTTCCTAACAATGTCATGACTATATATGTGATTCTTCATGCAGAATTTTCTTTCGATTGCGAAAATAAGTTACCATTATTGCGATATTAACTAGGCTCTTTTGTCCCTATCCAATCTAGAGTTCATGGAAACATTATGTTGAAATAGTCCAATGAAACCAATGCAAATTATGTCATTTTTTCCGTTTCTATTGTCGTAGGCTGAACAAGATGGGATTCATGTATTTATCTTTGTAGTCTGCTATGGTCAATGCCAGCTTCAAATTCATCAAGGTGGTTCCGAATGCATTGAAAAATCTCAAACCGACCCTTTATCTATGTTTGCACATGTTGACGACGTTAATCCTACAAGGTGAGTATCTCGATTATTTAAAATCGATTCAAATCGATTTTATCAATATAATAAGAGGCTGTGATTGCAATTTTCACTTTTTGAATTTATTCAAAAAGTTTGTTATAAAAATTTTTCATACGTGGGAAAAACGATATTGCAAATCGAGATAGCATTTAATCCTAAACGGAAAATAAAACCTTTATCGAAAATTTTGCCTCAGGTTATTCATTCAAATGATTGTGAAACGCGCTGTTTCCACCATGGGAAACCCTAATTTTTAAAGAGTGACTCAACCCAAAAAGTAAGTTTTTGATATTTGATAGAACTGGACTCTGTGATCACCATAGTGCAATCTTTTTCGATCTGGAAATTCCTTTTTGGGAAAAATCGCCCTCAAAGGGGTGTTTTTGGCCAAATGTCACTGAAAATGAAAAGGGATTGGATGCCACAAATATGACGTCTAACCAACAACGATCACTTTTTGGTAACAGAAGACTGACCCTGTTTATCACGGGATAAAAAGTTTAGAGCGCTATATCTCAGGAACGGCAGAAGATTTTCTACCTTTTTCAAAATCTGAGGAATGAAAAAATCTTCAAAGAGTTGTAATTGCTGAAAATACTGCTGTTATAGTGTTTTGGGAAAGAATGAATCATGTTTAAACGCATGGGCGAAATATATCAGAGTGCGTCATCAGACAAATGAAGTCTATTTTCGGCTTTGGCAAAACATCTATGACTGTCTGGCTTTGACTGTGATTTCTAGCATTCACAATTAGTAGGATCATCAGAATTACGTGTTAAACTCCGTTAACGATATTATTAGTTGCTGAAGAGAAGGTGAAAAAACAGTAATAATTTATTCGCGGGTCTGCAGATTTATAGTTCAAGATTTTGAGGAACAGCCTGATTTTAATTTGCGTTGATAAGAAAAGACACACTTAATTAATTAGTTCAAATATAAGTTGGAAAGTATAGTCTGACCACTTGTTTTTGAACAATTATTCTGTTTTCGGAATTAATTGCTCCTGAAGTTTACCGCTGTTTCACTGTTGTTGATCGAGAAATTGATGTCATTCGATCCACCATAATTCGATTGAAAAGAGACAAAGCAAATTTTTTCATAGACTTGCATTCAGCGTCAAACCACGGTTTGTAATGACTTGTCGTGTTAGCATGTGGAGGGCAGCAGTCTCATAAGGCTGTTTCGATTAGTTGAAAGATAGATAGATAGATAGATAGATAGATAGATAGATAGATAGATAGATAGATAGATAGATAGATAGATAGATAG
>JANVCG010062337.1:0-18199 GCA_025505365.1 Haliclystus inabai
TAGACCGCATTGATTACAATGTTGAACAAGCATCTGTACAAGTAGAAAAAGGGTTACAGCAATTGCAAAAGGTGAGACTCAATTGTCAATCTACCTCAAATACACCAGGAGGCTTTACTTCTGAGATTACCGATGGCAATCTGGCTTGAAAATAATTTTTGGGCCCGCTGGTGTTAATTACTGACACCAAATGGAGAGAGAGAAAACCTATTTCTGTTTTTTTTATGTAAATTGTTTCAATTTTTTAGCTATGTATTTTCAAAAATTTGTTGAGCTTAACCTTTTAATTTTATAGCTGTCCAAGACGATAATTTTTTGTTCTTCAAACCTTCCAAATGTCAAAATGCAATTAAACCTGTGTATAATGGTCAAAATATGAGATTGGGGAGTATCGACCACTGTAGAGAGGTGGCCTTTATACACAGGTTTCACTGTAGATTTTATAGACTAATTTTTATTGATGTTTTACTTTTCTTTTTTTAGGGTGAAAAATATCAAAAGAAATCTCGTAAAATGTTATGTATTATATTCCTTGCGTTAGCTCTTATTATTATGTTAGTTATTCTTGTCATAACTAAATCAAATAAATAGAAGAATTTGTATATTTATGATGTCATGAATTATAAATTCATCATGGGGTTTGATGCTGGCATAATTCCAAATCAATTTGTATATAGTAGCAATATTTTGTTTATCTTAAAAATGAAAATGACCAACAAAAAGATTGAATTTTGTTATGATTATTTATTATCTGTGTCTTCTACTTTTACAATAATGTAAATTACTGCAATTTACAAAACTATGTACAGAACAAAACAGCTTATCTTTTAAGCATATATGACTATCTTCGATGTATTTGAAGTACATTATTTTCAAAGATATTTCACGTATAAAGTGATTCAATTAAAATGTCTCAAAAAATTCTTTCAATGTCTTTAACAAATCTGATCTCTTTAAAATGTTGATTTCAACAAAATATTTTGTAGATTGATCATCTTTTCCGTTTTCTACCTGTTGGTTCTTTTCCCCAGCTACAAAAAGTAACAGTAAAGATAAATAATTATACAGTTGATCCTATAAATTAGTATAAGTAGTGGCCAGATATGAGATTTGGGAATCCTGGCCTCTATAGAAAGGTGTCCTTAATACACAGGTTACATTTGATAGAAGTTGAAATGTTAGCAACATATAAAGTCACCACTAGTATTTAAAGGTGGCTGCTCTATAAATTGATTTTTTTGAACAGGCTTCATTTAAGGGTTCATGCATGGTCTGACGAGCTTCATCGCGTGCAGGGAAATCGCGATGTAGCACGTCAGACCGTGCATGAACGCTTTTCTAAAATGAAAAATATAAATTCCATCGACTGTGCTTGTTTTCGAAATAAGAAATTCATAATAATAATAATAATAATTCATAATTCATTGTTTTGATTTTTGGGGGGCAGTGAGAAACAAACAATGGTTCAATCATCCCGCGTGCACTTCATCAAATTTTCGACCAATCAAATTGCTGGGAGTCGTTTGATTACTTGACATCTGAAGATGCTGCGTGCCTTCCTTCAGTTTTCCTGCTCGGTCAACGGCCAACCAAATTGCAAAGAACTACTACGTCATTTTAGAATTTATTTTCTAACAGCTGGTTTGTTTCTGGGGTGGGGATATTTCCCCCACTTGAGATCAGTTTTAAGATTCAGGGTAACTGGCAGTTTTGTAAGTATCCTAATTGAGAAACGTTTTTATTTGAATAATTTTCACATCAGAGTACTCAAAGTCTCTACTATATTCAATTCTTCATAGCAATGATTTGAGCTAGTAAGCAAACATATTGGATATAAATTCAACACTAAGAATGCCAATAAGTTGGAATATTTTAGTGGTATTCTCAATACCAGAGTTCTCGACTGTACATCCGGTGTCAACACCTAAATACTACCCAGTAGCTATGTGATCTATATGGATTACACTGTCTGCTGTTTTCATGTAACAATTCTGAAATGCGAAGTGTAAGACTTACTCAAATAGTCTGTCCACCATCCGACTTTCATCACATTCCTTGTCATATTCCTGCAAAAATAGATTCATGTCCCATAAAACCAACACATTACAGCTCTATAATAACTGCTTCACATTGATATCCTGGTGTTGACATTTGGAATAACTTGCCTTCTGAAATATCGAAAGCTTTCACAACTAGACAGTTCTAAATTACGTTGCAAGCATTCAATTTTTGTTCAGATATCAATTATTTATTTATCAGATATTTGTTGTTAATTTTTGCATACAGGAGTGGAACATAGGCCAAACCGATGTTTTGAAAAAGTTTCATGGACACATGGTCCATGGAGTTCATGAAATCAATGGTAATGTTGAAACACTTCAGGTGTAATCATATCATCCTGTTATAGGATTAGGATGCAGTAAAATGAAAATCACTCCAAATGTCGGAGCAACATAGATGGTTGGATAAAATGTCCACTTTTTTCTCACAAATTCCATAGATCAATATAATCATTTTTTTAGAACAGCTTTTTATTGCAGTTGACAAAAGTCAATAGAATTATCAACATAGTGTGGCTCACAACTACAAGTAATACCGGTAGGGAAGTTTAGTTTCAGTTTGGGTACAGCTTTAAATGAAACTTTCTAAATACCCAACATCTTCTGATCTGAAACAAATACTCTGCTTAATGATATTAGATCTGACGCTGTAGATCGACCTGATTTGACGGGTTTATCCAGCAGCAGGGAGTTGATATTAAGATAAAAGTGGTGACAAAAATGTTTCAAGTACTAGTTGATTCCTTGTTTCGTTTGAATCCTTATAGTCCAAAACACAAAAAAGGTTGAAATTGCACAGCATATATAAAATACAGAAATACTAAAAGGATTGGTAGATCAGTCATAAGTGGCTAATTATGTACTGATTATTAACTGCACTTGAGCTTAACCATAAAACTAAAGCAAAGAAGTAATACACTACCTGCTCCAATACATTCAGCATATCTAGCTTGGCAGTAGTATCACTGATAAATGGCTTCAAATCTTTACCACCAATTATACGCGGAATACCATTCCGTAATGCAGATACCCCTAAAACCTAAATATTAAAAATATTTGAAGAAAAAGTTCAGCCATATAGAATTTGAGGATGGAAAATTGTAATTTATACGTTGTCGATACCATGAGTCTGCTGTCTTTTCAATAACATTTGAATTGATTTACTATCCATAAATATTACATCGCCTGCTTGCAGACTCTATAAAGGAAGTGAGGTAGAGACAGATCACAGGCCTAGAAAGACTCTAGCTCAACTATGTTTTCAACTGGTAAAACAAGGTTTTGAATAAAATTAAAAGATAACTCTGATTCATGTTACAGTGACATTGACTATCCATGCTAAGCGTAAAGTAATTCAATAATTTTAACCCTTTCATAAAAGACCTATGCACAAAAATGACAAACAGCAAAAACACCACTGATATCACTGATTCAGTAACTAATACCACTGATACAAAACTAGAAGAGTGTTGTGGGCATCTTCAGTTGGAGTCATCCAGTCTACATTGCTACTTTTCTCTTTCACAAGCCATGTATTGACTTGTCAAAGAGAACTCACCTTGGAAACACTCACCTTGGTAAACTTCTTGAAATTTTTGCCTTGTGATTGATTCAAATCAGTAGATATGCTTTGAGACTTTTGTGATGATCGGACAATAAGAGGAACTTTCTTAATTATCATGTAGTTAGCATCATCACTTTCCATTTTATCATTAAATACAACCTACAAACAGAGAAGTAAATATAAACATGATATTCCCATTTTGAAACTTGATTGATTCAGGATATGTGATCTTACTGTGCTTGATAAATTATATTAAATGATTTTTTAAGCCTTGAAGGTGTTTTGGTGGGAAGTTCATCTTTTGGCTATCAATGTAGGTATTACATGGCAACAAACTGCTTTCAATGCAAGTCTCTACCAGATAAAAATAAATCAAGATAAAAAATCTGATTCTAGTTCAGCTGCTTTGCAATTATAAAAAAAAAAACAAGGTAAGAATTTTTCTTCTAGCAGTGCATGTCAAAATCCACACGTCAATTTTAGCAATCAGCCAAACAAATAATGTACTTGTTAAAACTAAAGTTATGCAACAAGTGTGACTTTCAAGTACAAAGGACCATCGCAGTAGTAGTTGAACATCCATTCAGCAGTTGAAAGATGCAGTTCAAATCTTACTGTCATCAATTAGTTGCAGGGTAAATCAAGAGTAATACAGCAATCGGTTGAGATTAGACATGGGTTTGTACTGATTTAATTCACTAGATAAATGGCCAGGAAAAATTAAAGAGTCTGAAATGACCAACGGCATTGTTTGAAATATGTTGAAAACCTAGACTAGATTTTAAACCCGATTTCATGGAATGACATGGAATCCTTTGTTTGCCCCGTTGATTACAAAGCCTCTTAAGGAATAGAGCGTCATAACTCTAGTCATGGTAGCACAAACAAAACAAAATGGTGGTCATGTTAGACTGTTGAAAACACCTACCTTGTTACTAACAGAAATAAATCCATTTGGAAGATAATTCACATCTCTTTTCACAACAGTTTTATTATCATCAAATGGAATATCAAAGACTTCTTCTCTTACTGTTTCTTTACAATCCTCTTTGATATGTCTTGGTATTTCTTTTAGTTTTTCATTTGCAGTAATATTGGGTTTGGTTGGTGTTACATCTTTTTCAACGACTGCATCTCTTGATAACCACCCGTTAAATTTATCAGCTGTGTTTGTTACTTTTGGGATTGTCTTTGGTGTTTCATCAACACTGTCGTTCTTTTTGTTATCGATTGCAAGATCATCACCCCAATCAACAAAATCAAGATCATTATCATAATCATCTATGATATCTTTCAAAGGGCTAGCGACTTTAATTGCATTAGTTGTTTTAATCGCATCATCAGCTACTTCAGTTTCATCACAAATTTTTTTGCTTATTTGTTCATTTTGCGATGAAACAGCAATTTTATTCATGCATTCGGTGTTTTGTTGATTATTTTCGATATTGAATTCTTGAGAAAAACTGGTATCAGTTTCAGGTAATGTTGATGGTATATCATGAATTTGGGAATCGTCAATGAGTTTTCTTTTCCGTAATGATCTGACATTTTCAGGTGTTTGAGATATGGGAAATGAATCTTGTGGCATGCTATCAGGAACGGATTCTGGGGCTCCTTCCGGGACAGTGAACCTGAAAAGAAAAATAATAAAAATGATCAAAACTTGGAAAACATCAACAGATTCATAGTGTTTAAGCAAGTTCAATACCTGAAACCTGTATATAACGGCCAGCTAAGAGAGACAGATAAAATTGACCATTATATCCAGGTGACCTTTATATTCAGGGTTGATTCAATAGAAAAGACTTATTATTGTTGCCGCAGCTGAAAATGCCATGAACCGCATCTAATGACTTTCATCTATTTATCTCGTTTTCCGTAGCTAGACGTCGTCAATACGCAGCTGATTGTTTGCAGCTAAAATTACATTTAAAAGCAGCTAATTTTATTGTTAGCGCATCGAGAAAGTCACTTCGCCACATATGATGACTAACAGCAAATTTAACACATTACCGCAGCTAAAATATCATTTTAACGCATCTAATTAGTAATTTTCTGAATTTGATTAGAAGGCTAGCTAATTCTCCTTCGTCAATTTATAGCTAATAATTCTTATTTATTGGGGGCGCCCGTCACGGTCCCGCGCTGCTCTAGTTGCACAGTAATCATTTACTTGTTGTTATCTTCGTAATAATGTAGCATTTTTCAATTCAATAATTTTCATTATTCATTATTATAGTACGATCTCCTTTAATCTTTCTTCTTTCTTGTGTTTCTACATTTTTTTTGTACTTACAGTACTCGACATCTTGGTAATATTCTATGGCATTATTTTTAAGTAATTGCACGATTACACGATCTACTCTATATTAAATTGTTCATGCTGAGTTGTTGTCTAACAAAAATATTGGTAATGTCATCTCAATCTAGCCTAGAAAGTCGTAGAATCAAGTTTATTCCTCGATCTGCCTAGCAAATATCTGAGGTGGCACCTATCTTAACTGATGCTCTATTCCGACGAGGTTGAATGCTTATGTGCTACGCAAACTAATATTTGAACAATTTATACTTGAACGCATACTGAATGATAGCTGCGTGGTTTAGAAAACGACCCTGCTAGTTGTCTTTACGTTCGAAGCGGAATAAGCAAATTTAGATGGGGCTAGATGATTTTCAGCTGCAATCATCAATAGATGCGCCGAATTATTAATTAGCTGCAGAGATCGTAAATTTAGATGCGATCATGTGATTATTAGCCCCCGTTATTGTGAATGCGGGAAATGATTTGAAAGCTACGGCATTTTATTGATTTAGATGTGGTCGAATGACTTTCAAGCTGAAATGCTTGAGAAATGCTGTCAATTGTATAATAGCTGCGGAAGCTATAAATTTAGCTGCTGTAAGTTGTCTTTTTAGCTGCGGCAATAATTCTATGCCAATAGAAAATACTATTTTAGACATTTCAAAAGTGACCACTATAGACAGGGGGCCGCTTTATAGAGGTGACCGCTATGCCAGGTTTGACTGTATATGCATGGCACAAGCGCACCATCCATGCAACACTTGAAGAACAACAACCACACAATTGCAATAAAAAACATTAATAATACATACAATACTAAGAACTATCAAAAATTTCGTGCAATCAACAACATTTGATTGGATCTACTCATTGATTGATAGTTATGTTTACATTGGCAAAAAGAATTGTTAAAAAGAGAACTGAAAGAAGTTTGTTGATTTGGTTAGATAATTGTTTTAGAAAATAACATAGCTGGGATTTTTATGTTATCTCGATCTTAATTTTCCAAGAGGCTCATTGTCAAGAGTCACATACATACAATCCCAGTAATGCCAATGACGGTTTGGTACAGTCAAGCCTGTTATAGCGGTCACCTCTATTAAGCGGCCACCTGTCTATCATGGTCACTTTTGAAATGTCTAAAAAATTATTTTCTACTGAATCAACCCTGTACATAAAGGCCACCTGTATATAGTGGTCAATTTATTTTCCTCTCTTAGCTGGCTGTTATATACAGGTTTCACTGTAGAGGGGAAGGGCGCTGGTTATAATGTTGTATCAAAGCACACTTTTATTTGCTGTTTACGATTTGAAACTGGACTTGCAAATTATTCAACTACCAAAACCATGTCTAACTCTAAATTTCCAAGAAAAGACTATCAATCAATCAGATTACAAGTGTTTAACATGATATTTTAGAAATCGTATTTACAACACTAAAAAAATTTGGCTTTCAGAATTGTTTATTGATTCTGTTACCCTTGTGTCTCCCAACATTTCAGAGACCATTTTCATCAGACAACAGGGTAAAAGACTCCCCACTCATCACTAACCTTCGTTTTGGTGCTTGGAAAATTGTGTCATTCGCAAGAATTTCATTATTTTCAGATGAAACACTTGCATTCATATCCTGTTAAAGTAATAATCATCAAAATGTTTTTCAAATATAGATGGTTCAATAGTTGAGTGTCATAAAACAGTCAGCATAAAGCATAAATGATTCTTACACTCAATATTGAGAGATAAACAGATCTTTCAAGTGATGAAGGTGGAAGGTTTACTTCCAGTTATAGCTTGTCTTTCAAAATTTGTGGTGCAGTGAACATAAGGTTGATTACGTGATCTATTTAATAAATTATTCACACTAATCAAAATATCTCATTTAGTAGCAAAACTTTTACTAGTTGATATTAAATTGTATCATTCTTTATCAATAAAGTATCATTTGGTATTCATTCTGTATCAAGTCTGATTTATCGTCAAACCCAAAACCTAGCAAAATCTAGCTTTTCCAAAGAAATGATTTCTAATCATCACTAGGTGAGGTTTTGAAGTGTCCATGTGTGGGTTACGTAGCCACTTTAATATGAAAATGTATTTGTTACTATGTCCTAAATTGATTTCCACTTATCAGGTATGCTCTTATGTAAGTTTTATTAGACTATGCTCATTGAGACTATGCTATTTAGATCTGGTTCAGTAAACATTAAAAAACCAAGCAAAAAAGCCAAACATATACGCAATAATTTTTACTTTATAGATGAATTATAGAAGATTTGCATGGGTTTACCTGTGATTTTTCAATTGCTGATGATTTTCTTTTCAAACGCAGCGGTTGTGTCATATCATAAACAGATGACGTACATGATTCCTCTTGCGTCTCTGGTACGTGACTTTGTGTGCTTTGACTGAATAATTGAGAGAGGGTACTTCGGAAATAGCTTGGATGTGCCGAAACTGGAATCATCAGCCAAAAAATGATGGTGGAGAGTGGTTAAAGAAAAGATAAAAACGTTTTGATTACAAAGAATACATTATTTATTCTTTTTGGTTATAATAAAGTTTATATTTGTTAGAAACATAGTAGATTGAAATTTGTATATCAATATAAAATTAGCTAATAATAAAGTAAAACAAACCTGCAGCAGCCTTTGGATTACAAAATGTTTGCAGTGAAGAATGGAAAATCGCAAGACCAATTTCGGACTCAGTGATCATCCTTTGGTTATTTCTACAAAAATACAAGTGTATGATTTAAAGTGTATATATCAGAAAAAATATTATTGCTTCATCTGAAAGAGCTTAAAATTCTGTTCGTAAAATTCTTTTTTACTTATGCGCAATCCCTTCCCTACGAAAATTAGGGTTAAAAGTTGATTTTTGACAATTTTTTTGGTACCACTTTTTAAATCCAAAAGGGAGCTCTTGTTTTTCCCATTAATAAAGTTTTGACCGGAAAAATAAGTCTTTCTCCAACATTTTTCTGTCTCATGAAACAAAGCGTGCAAGATGCAAAAAAAAGTTCAAGGACATAAAGCTGATGTTCATAGGTACACTACAGTATACTTTAGAATGATAAATGGTCAATAGATGTTTTCAAATGACCACTTTTTATGCGTCAGAAAACTTCATAAAATAGCCACTACTTACAATTTGAAGTGATGATATCTAAATTGAGTGCATCGCAGATTTTCTTGTATACATGTGAAGTGCGAGCAGCATCCCAAACTTTCAAATCAAATTTTCGTAGGGAAGGGATTGCGCAAGGTAAAAAAGGATGTAGAAGTTGTACGGACAGAATTGTAAGCTCTTTCAGATGAAGCAATAAATTTTTTTCCTGATATATAGACTTTAAGATAAAACTAGAGAAAATATGTTTGAAATGGTAGGCCTATGCTAAGTGATGTACATAAGACTTAAAAAGTACTGTAAAACACTGTTGAGTCATGATGGTGATTTGAGAATGATGTTGAGGGTATTGCCTCTGTAAAATTCATTGCACAAAAATTCTGGTGGTAAATCCCGCCTTGAAAAATAATACACAACTCATAGTGTACACACCTTTTCAAAATGCTGACCAATTGCTCCTTCCATTTAATTTGTGATTGTGTCATTTTCGATAAATCTTTTCGTTCTGGTGCTAATATGATCATAAGTTCATCACGAATACCACATACAACTTTGTTGTTAGACATGTTTGAAATGAGACTATCACCCTTGGCAAGTTTAATGGCCTGTTGCAAACGATCAATCTAAAATGGAATCAATATAAATGAAAGGTTCTATAGTGAAACCTGTGTATCACAGTCAGCTTGCAGATTGAGGAATATCAGGTTAGATCCAACGGAAAACTATTTGGTCTCATTGTACTAATCAACTAATGGAAATAATTATCTACTGGGAATTCACAAATAAATTTTCAAAATTTGTTCATAAAAAGTATCCAAATTCTCATATTTTGCGCGAGATTTGGTTACCATTTTCTGACATTCTGAGCGCAATTGTAAATGTTGAACCTCTGCAGAAATTCCAGCTTTTGTGGTTTAAAAAGTCTAAAATGACCAGCAGCCTTTGTATTGTTTTTGTTGTGAACACGGCTGACGCGATGACGCTTTATTCCGCAAAGGGCATTGTTAACAGTCGGAGAAAAAATGGATTTGACATCAAATAATGAAATCGAGTTTGAAATCTGGCCCCAGATTTCAAATATTTTTGCAACAAGGCTGCTGGTCATTTTAGACTCTTTAAGAAATAAGAAAAAGATAATTGATAGTTAGAAAGCAAACTAAAAACTCCTATGATCAAAATGATTGATTGAATAATTCACAATCATTGCCTACGTCAATTTTGATAAGTTAACCATGCATAGTAAGTTGCTTGCTTGACGTAGGTACTAGAGAGAACAAAACAGTGTGCTATTGGCTAATGACCGATCAATTGTAAATTGCTGATTACAGCTTCTAGTAGTCTCTTGGTTACATTTCCCATAATCTGAAAGTTCCAGTGGTGGTAAGAAAAATCAGATCAAATTAGAAAAATTATATTGTTCATTAGATGTCACCTGTAAATAATAACATAATTTAATTTATAAAACAAAATCAATTATAAGACGAAGGACATAAGGCGCATTATTCATATTTACCTGTTGGCTGCATACAGATACAAATATTTTGCCTTCAAACAATTTTTGTCGATTTAAATTTTGACGAAACAAAGCAACATCATTTTTCTTAATTGATTGATCAAGACTTGGAAGAAAAAGTCTGAAATAAAAGAAACCAATACTTTTCAAGTATAAATAATCTGCATGTTGTTTGATACCCAAAGAATCTTACTCAGTCTTAATATGTAATAAGAATACAGTACAAAAGTAAGTTGCCAATGATGTAAGTTTTTGAATTTCCCAATAGACTAATGGTATTTGACAAGTTCTATTTAATTTGATCAAATTCAGACTCAAGTTGGGTTTGTAAAACCTTCAATGTAGGTCCTATGAATGATAAATCCACTTATAGCTAACAATCATTGCATTACAGGGAAACCTGCCAATAAAGGTCATCTTATAGAGCAGCCACCTCTCTATAGTGGCCACTTTACATTGTTAGAAATGCTCATTTCTATTGAATTTGACTTGTGTATAAAGAACACATCTCTTCCTATGTCAAATTTCCGCGATCTCTAAGTTGGCCATTATACACAGGTTTCACTTTACTTATCAAACTTTAACCAACAAGCAGCTGAATAAAGCATTCCAACACTATTTGTTGATTCATCGTAGGACATCACAGATTGAGTTCACAATCAAATAACTGAAATAACGTACTGTGAATCTGGGTCTTTAGCCTCTGGCGATTTCTCAAGCGTATCGAGCAATGTCTTTATGTAAGCAGTTGTTACAATGTGGCATCCACTTGCTAAAGCACAAACAACCTGAAAATAAATAATTGCACTCATATCAAGGTTAAGGATATGGTACTTTGAGTAGATCTAAGCAGTTACATTGTAGTTTCAGTTTCCAAGCCATCTTCAGAAGAAAACAGTTAAAACTGTTCATATTGCGCCATTATGCTTCGAACATTCCAGAACTTTCATAATTACAATTCTTTCTAGTAGACTCCAGTAATTCTATTTTTTTTCATGGCATCATGTTAACTGTTCTGGAATACCTATAATTAATACATGATGTCATTGTCTACCTTTATCTCTATCATGTAATAATGCTGTGTCATCTGTATCATCTTTATCCAAAAAGTTATATTGTGTGGGCTGCAAGACTTTAAAAGCATGTCAGCTTGTATGAGCTAGTATTTAAATTGCTACAGGTACGTGGAGCTTGTAAATCATTGTGGACGAATGAAATGTGAGTATGGTAATTTAAAACTGATTACTCTTCTGGAAGACCATCTGTCCTTACAATGCTTTCATAATAACGACTTGAAAGGTCACATTAAGAAGAAGGATGTGACCAATATTTACATTTTAAAAAATCAAAAATTTTTATTTCTGCTCTTGTCTTCTACTTCAAGGAAAGTCTTCTGGGACCGCCAGTCCCAGAGTTCCTGGTTTTATCAAGCCCTGCATGTGTCTATTTTTGATCAGTAATGGTTGATCTATGCATTTATTCTAAACAAAACGTCTGGGTGGCAATTACAGGAAGCCATTACAGAACTACAACAGATATATTGCATACAAGATAAGATTTTGGCAATTAATTTGTTTATGGCAATACATTATAGAAGTATTTGAAGTCTGCTTATGTTTGAAGCTTTATCAAATTTACCTTGATTGTAAATACCAATTTCCCCATTACCAATAACGAACAGTCTTCTGTCCATTCATTTGATGTCTTACCACCTAGAGTAAACCATCCATTGACTGTTTTATTATAACCGTTTTATGAATGAATTTGATTCACCTTTTAGTGCTGCATATCATCATTATTTTAATTCATTATCTAACTAACTTTCTTCAATGTATATTTGGGCTCTCATTTTTTGTATATGTATAGTTGTTTCTAGAATGTGATTTTATCAGTAAACCTAAGAGTTGCTATTTTAATAGTCTAAAAAGTGACCGCCAGCCTTTGTATTGTTATGCTGTCAATAGGAATAATGGGAATAACACGCTATGCGGGTTGTGACACCGCTATGAAGTTGAAACAAAAAATGAATTTATGTCATTTTACCAAATCAAGTATAGAAATCTTGTATAAGATTTCCAACATTTTGCTCCAAAGATTGCTGGTCATTCAAGACTCTTTAGCAATCTCCCGCCTTTGAATATTACAGTAAACAACTCAATGAAAAAATTTGATATAATATGATAAATTCGTGCTTAAAAGTGACACAATCCCAGATGGTTCTTCGTAGAAACCATTGATTCTACGCTAACATGACACCTTTTATTACTTTCAATTTATTTCACTATACACTTGAAGAAGAGTTTAATATATGGACAGAACATGTGCACCACCACACTTGAAATGATATCGTAGCCTCCTTCTTCTGGTAAAGCAAGTACATTAGGTAGACATTAGGTATTCCACTGACGTGACAGTAGGATTGATTCTTGGGTTTGATAGCAATATTATGTGCGTGTGTGACCTACATTCCTGTGTTCTACGATATCCTAATATTGTCTCTTATCAATAAACAACAAATTCCAAATTAGGTGATCATAGACGATTTGTGTTGTCAATTTAGTAACATTACTAAAATTGATAAGAGAAAATATCAAAGTGTGAGAGAAACATACCAAATTTATCGATAAGATCAACAAGAGTCTTCTTTGTTTCAGCATGTTTCATTGTTGATGTGCATACAACCAATCGTTTGTAATGAAGACTATCAAACAAATATATATATCATTTTCAGAAGACACACATTACATCACCAACACATTAATTCATGTATATTCATCACTACCAAATCTAAATATATAGGTTTTAATAGCTCTAAATGAATAAATAATTATAAATGTGTGGTGAATACATGATACAAACATGTGGTAATGTTTTGCTATAATGAGCAAACAAAAACGAATAAACTTATTGAAAAGATTTTTATTTTGAAGAGCAGCTTTTAGAATTGTTTACCCTATGAGTATATTCAGATGCAATTGACCAATCAGATTGCAGGTGTTCCATGTGATTTTGAGAATTACTGTTCCTGTTTAGTTATTTTTAAGCCCTGAACGTTTGTATTAGAGCATTAATCAATAACCATGCAATGACAGAGATCAACCATCACTGATGTACAAAATAATGCTGTGATGAGGCAAGACCTTGTCTTTTATCCCTACATCCCTACCCTAAGAGCAATAAAAAATCATTGTCTTTGCTCTTACAATTTTAATCCATGCAATTTTGAATAAAAAAGTTACTTATTTGAGTGTAATCAGATCATGGCTGTTTTGATATTTAGTTTAAAGAAAATCTCTGAAAGCGATTTTATTTTCAAAAGCTATTTGATGATAACAAATAAACGTATGGTTCCCAACCGTATGATAGCTAAATTACTTGAATTTTGATTGATGTCTTCCGAACCAGACAATATCACCATCTTTTAATTCGGTTTCTTGTTTTGGGGTAACAGAAACCTTGTTGACACAGCATCCACATTTTGATATATCAACTAAAATCAACTTTGGTCTTTCCCCATCCTATCATGTAAAAGGCAAGCAAGGTAAATAGTTGTAGAAATGAGTTCTAGGGAAGCAATACAAATACTTTCTCCACCAGCGATCTTTAACAACATCCACTTACAAATGTTTGCAATATGATCTTTCAAAATATTTACACAAATTAATTTCAAGAGTAATAATGGCCAATACATTTGCTGAGAAAGATCTTAGATCAAACATAAAAAACAACCAAATTTTGAGTTTCTGAGGTAAGAGTCCAAAGCAGAAAGAGAGTTGAAAGTAACCATTCAACTATGTGAGCCTTTGAGATTAAATTTTTGTTCCCATATTGTGGGGGGGATACCAGGTCACAATTTCTATTGGTTCTTTGACAAATTTGCTAAAGCTTTTAAGAAAATGAGTTACAGATCATGCATTCGCAATGGTGTTATAACAAGTGACAAGTGAGTCAATGATCAACTGATCACAAAAATTCTGACTATCAAACATAGACAAAAAGTACAAAATAGTCACCAAGTCAACAATTTTCATAATTTTCAATGCAAATTAAGAGTAATGCATTTTCGCAGCTCTCGATTGTAATCCATTTCCTCTAAAACAACTGATGAATTTTTCACAATCATAATACAGACATATATTCTGAATATTATACAGTAGTAAATAAGTTATATATGAAAACATTGTATAAGCTACAGCTTTTATCTCGGTTCTCGAGATTATAGTTCATCGGAAGTTAAATACTCCTTACATTCACGCTTAAATGCAGCAAAAAGCACAATAGCTTCACAGATTCCCCAAGAAACATTTTGATTCTGCATGCAGGCTGATCATAGCTATCTACCTATAATTTATGATAAAGTGAAACCTGTGTACTATAGCAAGCTATGAGATTGGGAATTTTGACAGCTATTAAAGTTTCCTTGAGACACAGGTCAAATTCAATTCAAATTAATATTTTTAGCAATATCAATTGACCACTATAGACAAGTGGTTGCTATAAGATGACCTTGAATGGGTTTCTATGGAATATCCACACAACTTACCATTGTTGCCGAGTGAACAGTAAGGTTTGCATGATGTTTGCTAACTGTATTATCATTGATATTGATACGACAACCTGCAACAAAAGGGCAATTAACATCTGGAAGGAACACTTCCACTATTACAACATTATCTACCACGGCCTGTAATAATTGAAAAGCTCAATTATCTAATAAACTCCTAACCTGTGTGCAGACTCTGAGGGTTTTTTCAGAAAAGCAGAGTCTGCATGATACAGATTGAAAGTTTGATTAGCATGCAGGCTAATAAACTCCAAAATCAAAAGTCTGGAAGCAACATACGACAAAGTAATGGACAAGATGATTATCAAACAACCTTTTCCTAAATTGCATGTTACTTTCACATGCGTTTTTTGTAAACAACTTGAAAAACATATTTCTTACATAAACACCACATACCTTTTCTACCAACGCTGTACACTTGCCCTGGTAGCAGTCGATATGATTTTTCACCTTTGAAGAAAATGTGACAGCCCAAATTAGTCCTATGTTTGTAATCACATTTCTGAAAATCTGTGTGCAATCACAGTTAGTGTGCTATACACCTGATTTAGTGGCTTTTTTATTATCAACCAAGTTAAGTTTTTAGATTATAGCATTTGACTGAGGCTGCACTATATGCAAAACACAGAAATTTTATTACACTACATTTGAAATCTATTAAATTACTTAATTTTATTCGGCTACATTTACAGAAGGCTTTGCATAGACCAAGTGAACAGGGATAAAAGATTGCTGAAAAATTTGGGGCATTGATCATAAAATGGGACATTCTGCATGAACACTGTTATTTACTGATTACAGACAATGTAACAAACATTTGGAACGTTGTTAACTCACTTCTGTCGTTGAACATTCTTCTTGTTTTATCCACTCATTGCAACTAGTTATTACGGACGCTTTTTTGTTAAAACGTACCGTTAAAGTGTATATATCAGAAAAATTTTATTGCTTCATCTGAAAGAGCTCAAAATTCTGTTTGTACAACTTCAACATCCTTTTTATTTTGTGCGATCCCTTCTCTGCGAAAATTAGGGTTAAAAGTTGATTTTTGAGAATTTTTTTTGGCAGCACTTTTTAAATCCAAAGGGAATTCATGTTTTTCCAATTAACAAAGTTTTGACCGGAAAAATAAGTCTTTCTCTGACATTTTCCCGTCTCACGAAACAAGGGCGCAAGATACGAAAAAAACCGTCCAAGGACGTAAAGCTGATGGTCATAGGTACATTGCTGTATAATTTTTAGGATGTAAAAAGTTTAATAAATGTATTAAAATGCAATTTGAAAATGATGCATTTTTATTCGTCGGAAAACTTCATAGAATAGCACCTATTTACAATTTCACGACTTTAGGACATCAAAATCGAAACATGGAATGTTGCAGCTTACTGCTAAATGGTACATGAATCGACTAGCTAGTTTGCAAAAGTGTGCGAAAGCCAGTCAGGGTGTCACAACACTGCTAAAAGAATGGAGCTTTAAGAAATGAAATGAAATGGTTTACTAATTATCCAAGTTTGGATTATAATTGAGATTTTTGAACTTCAAGCCTCATTCACTACTTTACTGTTAAATTTTTATTCTCATGACAAAGGAAAGAGAGCAGTTCTTCTAATGCAAACGATCCTATAGCGATTGGAGTTTAAAAAAAATTATACTAAAAGATTTATGGAAGTTTTAGTCTGAATTTGAGATTGACGAATGCCAACAGCTTTGGAATTTCAGGGCTGAAAATAGATCGATGCATTCAGATTACCTAGGAACGAATCTTTTATTAAATATCCAAAATTTCTCCCTTTTTCTCAATGCTAGTTATAATAGTTCTTCCAACGGAATCTTTTATGGAGAATGAATAAAATATATATTAACAGTTTTCCGTAATAGAACACCTCATAAAACACATTGAGCAACCAAAATTACTGTGACAAAAATGCACATGGATCACAGTACATGTTTATACATTAATAATCATTGAAAGCAACGATAAGACGTACAGCTCATCAAACCATCTACGAGAACGTGTTTTTGAGAAATGAACAATTGAATTGACAAGAATACGCAAGTAAAAACTTTTAGATCCTGCGCACACTTCACATGTATGCAAGAAAATCTGCGAAGCGCTCGATTTAGATGTCATCACCTCAAATTGTAAGTAGGTGCTATTCTATGAAGTTTTCCGACGCATAAAAATTGGTCATTTTAAAATGCTATTTACTGAAAATTATATTGTAATGTACCTATGAACATTAGCTTTACGTTCTTGAGCGGTTTTTTTCGTATCTTGCGCGCTTGTTTCGTGAGACTGGGAAATGTCCAAGGAAGACTTATTTTTCCGGTCAAAACTTTGTGAAAAAAATTCTCAAAAATCAACTTTTAACCCTAATTTTCGTCGGGAAGGGATCGCGCAAAGTAAAAAAGGATGTTGGAGTTGTACGAACAGAATTTTAAGCTCTTTCAGATGAAGCAATAAAATTTTTTCTGATATATACACTTTAACGACATGATTGCTAGAGCATTGGAGATAGTTAAACTTGAAACATTCACCATCAACATGCCATTGTCTCAAATCGGTACAAGGTGATCTTGGCATGAATCTGCCAAAATTGGTCCAGCAGGATGTCCAAACAGGGTATTTTTGTTACTTTTTTATTTATGTGGTTGTTTTTAACATTCTTAGATTTGCTTGTCTGTGAATTACATTTTCTTGTGCGACACATGTCAGTTCTAATATGAAATTAGACAAGAAGTGCACCATGATTTATGGAGCTTCGTTGATGAGATTGCAAGCGATCAATCACCTCAACCAATACTGGTCACCAGTTCTGTTGTCGAAGAGGTACAATCATACTTGTCTCAACAATTACAACCACAGTAAGCTTTTTATCAAATACTTGAGTCTCCCATGTTCAAATGTGAATCCAGAAAGATTATTCAGTGACGCAGGTAACATTGCTGATGAGAAGTGAGCTAGTCTTCGCCTCACTAAACTAATGTGTAGGACTATATTATAATATTTAATATTGTTTAAATGTACACGAGATTAATTGCGTAGAAACGAGACTACGGCTCG
>JANVCG010062448.1:0-18184 GCA_025505365.1 Haliclystus inabai
CATCCCGGTCAGATAATCAGTAAATCATTGAGCTTTTATAAAAAGTTCATGTTTATTGCCATAGACGGATTGACAGAAAATGAATCTCACAGCAAACAAAAGTAACTTTCTGTTAGAAATTTGAAGCTTTGTCTTTACAATTTAACACTAAACATGCTATTTAAATTTATCACAGGAGAACTTTTACATCATCTTCTACACAAACAGATAAATTAACTCAGATAACTGTGGGATAAATGCGACCTGCATGAACACGAAACTAAAAAATTACATGCCTAGTGATTCCAAATATTCTGCAATAACAGCAACACCTTTATTAGTAGAGCCTTGGGACCCTCCCTCTTTAGTGTGGCCAACAACTACAGCAGTCTTTGATTTCTGCATCGTCACTGCTCCGTGGTCTTTCTTCTTTCCCAATACCATAGTTTCGTCTGCTCGAAGAAATTGATACTTGACACCATTGATGAAAATGCCTGATGCTTGAAAGGGGGTAAAGTCACCACTTTTCATAGCTGTGCCAATTTTCTGTGCTTCTGCAGCTGACATCTAGATAAAATGAAGTACACTGCATTAGAAATTGCTTAACATGTTGTTAACCATTAGGGTGAGTGATGTCTGAACGCTGTCGGCCGATTTGAGTTATCAACAAATTATTTTCCAACAATAGCTACAAAACCTGATTTCTTATGCTGATTTGCAGCTTCTAACCATGACTTTGCCATTTTATTTTGCACAAAACTTGGCAGCCTGCCTATCAGCGCCGATGCTATTTCTCAAGCGATAGGGTCTGTGCAACAACGCATGATTTCTGACCAGCGGTTACAGAGATCTCGGGACCTAATTTATGCCAATTCATGAAATTTTATATTGTTCTCGCTATGTGTGGAATATTTCAATAGCTTGCTATTCAATGTCGGTTCTGGCTTATGGCATTCTTGACAATATGCAAAGTGTCTAGGATTTGTAATTAAAGATTTTTAAATTGGAGTCTTTTTTCAAGGCAGGTTGTTTTCTTCAAATGTGATAGCTGTGTGTTAATTCAATACCAAACCATATATACTATAATAAAGAATAACCTTCAACTATTGTCCGAGTCGATAAGATTCCTATCGTTTCGTTTTCAATTTCTGTGTTATTTCACTGTTATAAAAACGCCAGCATAATATGCATAACAAAATCAGTGATCAATCTCATACCCTAGATCAAAACAGAATAAAATCAGCACTGTGAACAATCTTCAAACTGCGAGCATTTTGCCCTAAATAATGTGTGCCTTGTCACAGTTTAATACAGAAGTTGGTTGTAATTCCTGTTTGCGTTTTACTTCCGCTGGAGAGAAAACCATGCAAAAATAAAAATGCCGGGGCCGGTACGCAGGCCAAGAATTTGGCTGACATTGATGAAGCTTTCAACTGTCTGATACAATTTGATTTTTCTACCATAAATCATCAGATTGCAATCCAGAGATCGAATGCACAACAAAAATTCTGAATCGAAAAAGAAAGTACCACTGAACTTAATTACTGAGGATTAGTTGAAATTGGATTAAACGCAGGATATGTCTCCCTAGGCCTTCAACTTGATCAAAGGATTTTGTGAATTAGAATTTTCTGTGCATTTATTTTCTAGCACAACATATTGTTCTTGTTAGCCTGGAATATGCGCCGTGCACATTATGTGGTATGATTATCCTTTTATTTTGAAAAAAAGTGGCAAACTCTTAACATGGCTGTTTAGTAAAATATCAAAGTTTCAAACCACTAAAAGTGATTTGCTTTGAACGAATACCTGAGATCAGCAAACACAGAACGACACAATTCCGTTTTACGAAAACATTTCCAAATGAGTGTAGCAAATTATGGATCCAGGCTAATGTAAGCACATCTATAAGTTTATGACATGTTGCTTTCAATCTGAGCATTTTGAGAAGACTATAACAATGCAGTTGTAAATGTTGTGTTTTCTGGTACTTGTTGTAAACTAATAGTTGGTCTCTGCTGTTTTGTTAATCGAATTACATCAACTGATTTTGGGCTAACCCAGGTCCAAGCAGAGACTTTCAATTCATTAGACTAAAATAATTTGTTTTACAAATCAAAACGCTATGCTCACACGACTACGGTGGGAAAATAAAAACTATTACACAAATTTGAGCACGCTTCTTACTACTTAGAGTTGTAAAATTTAATTTTGGGGCGATGAGTGCCACTTAAGTATTGAAACTTTTTACGAGTGGGTTCAACACAAAATGGAAAAGAAGAGTAAGAGGGTTATAGCAGGAAAAATGTGTCGATGTTTTGTTTCTTTGCTGATAACTCATAGAAAAAGGATGAGAGTCAGCAGTCAGGCCCAACAAATAACTAGGGGATGTAGTGACAATTCTAAATAGGATAACTAAAATGGAATTGTCGGTGTGGCATTACGGTTTATGGGCAGATCGAAAGTATGGAATCAGTCTTTGCGAGGGACTCTTTCATACCTGGAGACGCAGAATGCATTGAGTTTTACAATCGAGTTCAACTATGTTTAATTGTTGGGCAAGGTATCAATTCGAAACCAACTGAAGCGACAGATTTTCATTACGTTGAAATTTCAAATTTAAATCCACTTATTTAAATGATGCATGATTTACCAAAACAACATGCAACATCTAATTTATGCTCTGGAAAAAAAACAGTTTTCCGAGTATTTTTATAACAATGAAGGGAATAAGTAGGGATGCACTGAACCTTTGATTCAGCCAAATCTTCTGCAGAATGTTTTTATCAATTAGGGATATATTTTTAACTAGCATTGAAAATGTGATTTCATTGCAATTATAAAACTTTTTATTGTTTTATTTATTGTTTGACTAGGATGACATGCAAAGAAAAACAGAATAGTATAGTCATGTTTCTATTTTCCGTTCAGGCAGACTTGCATTCATTTACTCTTGGTAATAATTATCAGTTAATCTGTGATTCTTCGTGCCATGAACTGATACATTCATAATGCTTATACAGCGAAATGGTGTGTTAAAAATTGCGACTTTGACAGCTTTAAATTTGCTTGTGCTGTTTATTTTTCACATCGTGGCTTTGGCAAGGTTGTTCAACATTGAGTTTAGTATACAGCGAAGGGCAAAACACCACTTCAGATTTTACATTGTGATTGCCTGAATTTTTCAGTTCTTACGAGCGAGTTGTTCTTTGACTTGTTAAACTAAACTATGCACGTCATGTATTGGCGTTCTTTGCAATGTGTTCAGAATAACAGATTTTCTCGGTTAAAGTTAGTGTATCAATAAATATATTTACAATCAACTTGCTATTGTAAACCTGAACTATAAGTTGGCCAAACCCACTGAATTAGCTGGATCTGAACTACAGGGTTTGGCTAGTTTGGTGGTTCCGTAAAATGGCTGGAATCAAAAAACCTTTTCTGGTCGAGAGAAGGTTTGGTGCATCCCTAGGGATAAGATATTTAAAAACTTTTCATTGGTCCATTGCTATTACTGAAGCTGTTGGCTATTTTGTTTATAGAAAATATGAAACAAAACTATAAAGTGTGTACTGAATTAAAACCCAGGCAAAACAGAGACTTGAAAGCAAAGTCAACCAAAAACAATGATAAAATATTAGTTCGAACCAGTCACAGACATAGAAAAAAAAATGAAGGATGTGCCTTCATAGCATTAATGATAGGGGGGTGTGCTGGATACCTGATACGGCCCGGATATCCGGCCCAAATGTTTGAACTTTAGCAGATGATCCGGCTGGAGCAACTGAGGTATCCAGCCGAAAAGCCTGATATACATCTCGATCATTCCAGCCCTTTCTAATCATGAAAACGCTCTAAATTCCAAGCAAAAATAATAGAATACTTCGGCACACCCCTAATTGATGAGCATTTAACTCTTGAGGACTATGAAACATAAAGAGGTTAATCCATAATGGTTTTTCCATATGTAATGGTGTGCTTTGTTTGCAAACAGATGTTGCTTTTCATTGGAATCCTACTGAAAAAGTATTTGCTTTATATATTGGACCAAAAGTATCTTCCCCTGATAAGCTGTAAAACTGGTCTATAAATAATAATAATTGAAGGATTATTTCGTCACTTCTGGCCCATGCAAAAGTGATTATTATAGGTAAATGTATCATTAAAAGTATGACTGTTAAGAAATGTTCATTAATTCATGAATTGATCATTCCAGCAATGTTTTTCTTGACTTGAAGGTGTCAAGAGTTGGCTTATTGGGTAGATTTTGATCAAGGTAAGATAAATCAAGGTTTTGAGTTAGACTATCTTGGTTTTAATTGTACCATCTTGCCGTGACTCTATCCTTTTCAATGGGAAAATGGACACTTTATTGGGAAGAATTGATGCTACAATACATTGAATACTAGCACCTTGTAAAGGTAAATACTTTCTATAGCTGTTGTGATTGTATACTGCATGAATGTCCCACAGAGTGTGCAATTACAGATCATATCAAAAGTTGAATTGCGTTAAACAGTTAATCATCACTTATAAACAGAGCATGTAGCATCATTATGAAGAGCTTGAAACTTGAGAATACTGTCAAATCAATGACAGATTAAAGCACAGTAGAAGGAAACGGCTCCGTTAATTTACTCAGCAATTTGCAGGTAATATTTAGCAACATTTGCAGTGAAATCCTACAATACTAACCAGACTTTTCGTGCAACAGCACTTGGTTGGCGTTTTGGAATTAAATACTTGCATTCTGCATTTTTTTGTGTGAAGAATTTGATGCTTTTAACAACTGTTTGTCTACTTTTTTCACTTTTTTGTAAGCTGGGACATCTTATGGAAGAGCTGCATTTATAGCATTGCTTACCATTGGCAGTGTCACGAAATCAGCACTAATGGTGTTGCAAATTCGAGGAACAAACAAATTAGCGGAGTATTGTGTTGTTTACAGAATATTTGCATGTGTCGCTGCGGATGCAAACATCACACTTCAGTAACAAACACACGAATAAGTAAAGCGGGTGTGTCTTTACTTCCGTCACTGATTGCTTGCTGTGCAATATTAGACAGACATTGAAATCCTGTTTTGAGACGTGCCTATGTCGAGCTTGTTTGATGGAATTTGATACAAACGACAAACGTGAGATTTTCAAATTTTCAGCACGATTACAAAATACACTCACTTATAGCAAATAAGCCATAAGTTGAAAAAATGTTTGTAAAACTAACCATATAATAGCTTACTGAGCAAGATAAAGTTTAGGTAGCAGTGGAGCTGCAGCCTGATCAAAACCCGGAAGCAAGCTATTTGTCAAATTAATTTAGAGGAACCTAAATGATAGCTTTTGGAAAATAATAAAGCCCTAACCACTCAAAATAACATGACAAAGTTACATTTTGGGTGAGATAGAAATTGGCAGTTGAGCAGCCAGTAAAGGTGTGGACAACTTAACATTGAAATATTTTTCTTGCATTTTCCACTTTCAATCACACCACCATCTGGAAATGCCTTGTACTTCTAGATTTCGTACCGCGCAACAAGGTTTCTAATTCACGAAACCTGACGTTGCAAGTTAGAAATAAACCTAAGTAGAGGCAGAATAATGTTTCTAATTAAAAAACTTACTTTAAAAGCTGCGGCATGGGCGTCGGTCGTCCATTTTGAACCATCCAAACCAATGATACATGCAGAATCGCATTGGCTAGAGCAATGGCCCATTAGGTTATCGATGTAGCTATCCCAAGACATGATGTATTCGTGCTATAGAAATGTAGGTATACAGTTGTCGTCGTTACACAGGGCAGTCCTTCCAGTCAACCTGTAGTTTCACGAGTGGAAGAGATCTAGAAGGGCGATGATGCCGTGGCAAATTTTTTCATCATTTCCTTTCGAGTCACGTGATAATATCACGTGATTAAATTTTGGGCAGCTCTCAATCGGGTACATGCGTTAATAATTAACTTCTAATTTTGCAGAATCTCTTTATCCGGATTCAATCCTGACGTTTTCTTGGACGATTTTGTAGCCGAATCGAAATCCTTCTTTATTAGTTGCATAGTTTCATGTAACCACAGAGTGAGAAAACAGTTACAAGTCGCAAGTATCGTTTGCGTTGGAGTCCTTGGAAATCCAACGAACGAGGTTCCTTGGGGATTTTCCCTACATGAAATAGTTTTTGACAAGAGAGCAACATGTGCACTCTACCCCTAAATAACCATAAAATGCAAATCAATACTCATGGATTGGTTTAAAATCCCTCAATGAAAGCTTGAAACAGTGAATCTTCGAGACAAGGATCATACAATAATATTAATTTGTTATTAAATTACATTTACTTGAATGCGGGGCTACATCAAATCATAAATCACTGTAACCAATCAACTGACTGCATTTTCTGACGTAGCCAATCACGGTGCACATGCAGCGACGTCAACTTGTTGTTTAATGTAAAAAAACATCGAGAGAGTCACCAAGTCATTTTATGAGACTTTTGAATTTGGAATTAAACACTGGAATATACCGACAATGAGATAATAAAGTCACTTTTACATACATCTGCAGTATTTTTTACATCTGTATAAATTTTTAGGATAACGTAAGTATAAAAACATGTCGGTAAATCAGTTCATCGAAGACACGAAAGCCGCCCTACTGTCGTCTTCCGTCTCACCTCCCAAAATGGCGAGCTACAAAAATATGGTTGGAAACCTTGACGAGGTAAGGGATTCCTATATCAATAGGTGATTATACCCTATGACAAAGGATGCTAATACATATTCCTACTCAGGTACTAATTGGATGGTCATATCAACTTTTCCCCCTTTTTGAATTTTTCTAGAATTCATATTTTGTATGCAGCCATGCCATGATATTTTTGATTATGCATGAAACTTTTACTATATCAATAACTGCGATTGAAATTCCTCAATATTTGTAACAGTGTGTAAATATAGACGTTTTATAGTATGCTTAATGTGTATTTGCACAACTTGTAATCCGTTGTCGATTTACATTACCACCAAATAACCTACACTTGGCAACATTCAATATTATCCTCAATGATAGCATCTAGACGAAGTCTAGTCTACCAGCAAAGCTGACAACAAGTTATGCAGTTCTTCGTATTGTTAAATAATTAAATTGAGTTTGCCTAATTTCAGATTCTTATTTCGTATTGACTCAAGTATCGGTACCATTATCATCGGAAACACACAGCTGTAGCATACCATTTGTTTACACATAACCATAACAATGGCTGTAGAATAGGTGTAAGCCTATTTTCTATCAACTTGTTTTTACCGAGTGGCTACTGAAGACGAATGGTTTATGCTTTGATGTGAATAGTAATGGATGGTCAGTTGTGTATCATGATAAGAGTAGCAAAGGATGGTGCACATATCTCCGTTGTGATTTTCACTTTTTTTTGTTAAACTGCACATGATCCATATCTTGAAACTACTCTTATTGTAAAATTACATAATCCACAACAGAGGTATCGACTTCATTTACGAATCTATGCCAACCTAACAGAATTCCCGATGCAGGAATCATGTGTGCTCCATGGCTTTTTAATCACAGGTTTTGTGATACAAAACAACAACAACAACAAATGGATGAAACAATATTACTGATGAAGAAGAGTCTTGAAATCTGAGTGCTGCTGCTGCTGCTGCAATATGCTTCACATATTCAAAGTCAAAATTATCTTTGGTCAGGAATTCTTTTTGCGTAATTTGATTTAAGGGTTCATGCGCGGTCTGACGTGCTTCATCGCGATTTCCATGCACGAGTGCTGTTGGAAGGCACGAGTGGAGCGAAATGAATAAACGAGCCGCAGGCGAGTTTATTCTAGCTTTCCAAGTGTCTTCCAACAATCTGTCAATCTTACTACTTTAAGAACAATGTTGTGGAAAAGTAAATCGTTTCTGTTTCTGTGATTTTTACTGTCGGAAATATGAGATCCTAACTGAATTTTTTTCATCTTTCATATGAATTATAATCATTAATCAATTCCAAATGGGAGGAAAATGAATTTGTTGAAAAACTAGGCCCTTAAAACAAAAGTGCCTACAGCCCAAAATATCATAAAACAGCCCTGAAGAACACAGTAACACTGATTGGCTTGGGCTGTTGTTCAGAGAAGACCAGATGGAAAATATGTTCACCTTTCTGTTTGTTTCTGACAAATCTTGCTTGGTATAGAATAAATATGTATTCGTTATATGACCAATCAGTGGAAATAATTCTCATTCAAAATTTAACATGGTGCATTCAATGATTCCTTAATAATGGATGACGAAAAAATCAAAAAGGAACAAAATAAAGCATGTATTTTTGAATTGTGTAAAATTCTGCATCTCCTGCAGAATAACGAAGAACTAAAACTTCTCATTTGCAATGACTTTATGAAATCTCAAAAGCCCCACTACTTCCAGCTGAAAAGTTAATTAAATATGCCTGGTTTATGAAAGCTGTACAGCTGTGGGTGTACAACCATCAAAAATGTATTTTAGTATGAACAGCACTTCAGGATATCAGGGGAAAATTTCCCACTAAAAAACTTATGACTAGCCTGCGCCCAAAATGTGAGATTTTTTTAGAAAGAGTAGAAAATTGTTCCTAAAAACACTCCCGAGTCCGCTTGCCGACTAACAGATGACTGATTCTCAAATCTTTGATCAAAGCAACAGTAGATTTACTTGTTTGGGTTGTCTGATAATTGCACTTGATATGTTGGGAGACACAAGCAGGTATTAGAGAGCAATAGCATAGAACAGTGTGTAATGTGTAACTTTTTAGCCTTCATATATCCCGATATGTAAAGTGCAAGAATAACCCAAGTAAAGCACTACGTTAAGAACCTCTTTATGATACAAAACAATTCAAATGATAGGTCAAATAATTGCGTTTTCCACGCTATCATTGGAACGACACTCAATGGCGAACGAGAGATTTCATGTATAAAGAAGATGAGTCGAAAATGAAGCATAGTTACGCTGCTCTGACTATCATTTCCAGCTCATCTTTTTGTATATGAAATAGTCAATAGAACATTTTTCATGCTATCATTGATTTATTATTTACATCTTTTGTAAATAATTTTGTTCTAGAAATCTTTACTTCTTTTTCGTTTTTATTTTTTTTCTAATGGGGCTCAGAATTCATACTTTTGAACTAGGATTGGGTTCCATAGTGGTATCATAATTCTGGTTGTTTTGATGCTTCCACTTCTGGTTTTCACTGAGCTGTTTGCTTACCAATTTTGGAAATTTTGAATTTTCTATGAATTATCCAACAGTGTAGTATCAGATAGAAAGATATGAATTTACATGCTAGTTTAACTGCATTTGTCATGTTAACGAGATTGAAATGTTGATTTACTAGTGAATGATCTAATGATTTGCAATAATTTTCTCTTTCAACCTGTTGTCATTGCTGTTTTGGCTTGCTAGATCCACCCACAGCAATTAATGAATGAGGTCACTACTTCAGATTCAAAAGCGCTCTTGTTTCCAACACTTACTCAAGTGTACCGATTCATTATCGATCCAAGCCCTTTGTAGACCTATACTGATTTTTATTAAAATCTTCAATCATCACCTTCTTAAGAAGGTATAAAAGTTACTTGCTCTAATTTTCTATTTGAATTCCATTCTTGTAGATGATCGAAGCTGATCGTGTCTCTTTGCATAAGTTCAAGAAGGCTATTAAAGCTGTTCATGGTGCAGGGCAAAGTAAGTCAACAGGAGAGGTTCTTGTGAAAGAATGAATTTTCCATGAAAACCCTGATGACAGAATTAGGATAGTATTTGCAGGAATTATATTCTTCAATTATTATAAAGGTTTCTTGGAATATAAGTCCATGTGGTCCCAATTTCCACCAGTGGTCAGATTCATTTCCCATATCTACATGTTTTCTCTCGATAAAAGTTCTGAAATTGTTGAAATAACAGATTATGCCCATTTTCCACTGGTTTTCCACTTCACAGTAGAAATGTAACGCTTCTGAATTATATTTCATTTATATCTCATTAATTTTTATTCAAGGTTTTCTGTTCTTGGGATTGTAGACTAAAATTTATAGGTGTGAGATATTTACAATGTTTGTGACCCTTTTTTCTTCAGCATTTGTTTCAAATGACCTGTTTTATGCTGAAAATATGGAAAAGCTTGGCTCAATGGCCTTATCAAGGGAAGCAGAAACAGGAATTGGTATGTTCATCATTTCGGACGTAAATACATTCAACAAATAAGATGATTGCCTCTTATCTGTTGTAGTGTTGGTATTTATTGCTTTACAGTCTGCTTTATTTTTACTTCTAGTACAATAACATGTGGTTCCATTTTCTCTACAGGTGCTGCATTTTTAAGATTTTCAGTCATAACAAAGGTGGGTTTCTTAATATTTCCTAGCCAGAACCTAATTATCAATGTCTGTACAGCTAAGAACTGGTGTGTATAGCTAATAGCACTGAAGTTTGCTTAGAGGCAGGGATTGGTGAACGTGTTGTAAATAAAATTTAGAAATCTAGCAATCAAATTGAGTAAATGGCTCCTTGATATATTTGCATATATTGCCTATGTGACCTTGATTACCAAATTTCAGTACAGTCAAACCTGTTATAACGGTCACCTCTATAAAGCGGCCACCTGTCTCTAATGGTCACTTTTGAAATGTCTAAAATGGTATTTTCTATTTAATCAACCCTGTATATACAGGCCACCTGTACATACTGGTCAACTTATCTGCCTCTCTTAGCTTGCCGTTGTATACAGGCTTCACTGCATGACTCTTTGTTTATGATAAACTATGCAATAGCTGCTCTGTAAAAACTGGAAATCCTTCAATGTGACTATGTCTCCTCTTGATAAAAAGTACACTACCTTCTGGCTTTTTACGCTCAATTTTGCTGCTCATTTTTTTGCTTTCCTCTCCTTTGACGACTAATTCTATTGTATCATTCCTAATTACACATTAATTTAATTATTTTTGGAGTGACTCGATCTCTTTTAAGATAGCAATATGTAAAACTTAATCTAGTTATTATTTTTTGTAAATAATTGATTGAGATTGAGGATTGAGAATGTATAGATTTATATTTTTTTATGTTTTTTTTCTTTCTTAGGAACTAGCAAATCTGCGTAAAAATATGGTGAGTAATGTTTTCAAATGTCTGACAAACAGTACATTTCTTTCATACTATTGTTTCAAGTCTTTGTTGTAATCAATTCGGTCTGACAAACACACCTAAGACTCATAAAATCCTGAGGGTGAAGGACAAAGTGTTGAGTTGAGCTTGAAACGCACATTATTGAAATGTATCAAAATGCACATTTTCAAAGATGGGACTTACAATAAACAAAAGTAGACACTTTCTGTGCTCCACGAGAAGCATGTGAGAAAGAAAACGGCATCACATATCACAAGTCACCATGGTGATTTGCTTTCAGGTTTTCGCCTTGAATGACCTATGGTGCCATAAGACAGTGTTTCATGGCACCATAGGTCATTGACACTAATGACTTACTTTCTATTTTTTATGTAGCTCAACAATTTCAACAACATGGTCTTATTTCCATTGGACTCACTTCTGAAGGGTGACATAAAATCACTTGGGGTAACTATTCACCACAATCAAAATTTGTCTTTTATTGTCTTTTCTTGATAAATAAACCTATTGACCGAGGTATTTAACACTCACCCGATAATCTAGCTCTTTGATTTTGGCACATCTTTGGGATAAAGTAAATTGTTAACATAACGATTCGAGGCATGCAATCTGACTGCCTGACAGATGTCTCATCCATTCCAGGGGAGTTATGAGACACTTGATGTTTGCAGTTTTTCCATTTTCACTCTTCAAGTCCTTCTAAGGATTATTTAGTGCAATCTCATTAAATAGCACATGTACATCACTATATGCCAAATCAAATGAAATCAACTGAATTGTTGGATGCTGATATTAAAATTAACTAGCTTATTGTATTTTGTTTCAGGATTTGAAACGTCCCATAGATGATGCTTGGAAAGATTTCAAAGCCAAAGAGTGAGAATGAAAATGTTGTGTTTGATTGGTAGATCCATTCAGTGTCTCTAGCATTCAATAAAAGGGAACTCGACACTCATGGTCCCAGGCACTCAAATGAACGCAGCGGTGAAACTATGATGTAGATATTTTAGAGCAAGATTTTTCTTTGAGAGTGACTTCTGGGAAAAAAGCTTTTATATTACTTAATGTTTTCAATTTAATAAATAACTATGGTGATGAATCTTCACAGTTAGTAGTATGAAGAGTGTGAACCAATAGCAAACATTATCTTGAATTCAGAATGCTGAGTTTATGTGGGGAAATTATTTGATTAGAAGTTGACTTCCAATTGATGATATACTTCCAGATTATCTGCCATCTGCCAATTGGCTTGTTTCACTTTTCATTTTCATGCCAAATGATGCAATCTATTATATAAACAGCGTTTTGCAATTGTTTGTTTTGTTTCATGACTTAACAGAGCAAAGGCTGGCAAAGAAGCACGGAAGAAAACAGGGGAGATCATCTTATATCGAGTAGACCCGCCCGAGGTATAGACTTAATCCATTGGGTTGATATTACTGTAGAAACACAACTGTTTGATAAGAAAATTATGCTGTTTTCATAGTCATATTTGAGACTTGTGCAAAAAAGACGACGATTCTATTGGCCTAATGTGAATGTGAGCACCACGCAACTCCAATGCAAAAACTTTAATTCTTACCTGGCTGGTCATGGTTAAATGATAAATTCAAAAAATCGTAATGTCAAGTCAGGTCTCTAATTGGATTGAAAATGTGTCCGCTTTAATTCTTAGAAAAGATTCCTATGACTAACCATTCATTAAATATTTATTTTTTTATTAATTTGTTAAACTTCTCTCCTCAGGCATCAGAAGTAACAGATAGAGAGCGTAAAACATTCATGTTCCAGGCCTGTGAGGTAGGGTTGCTGATGTATAGTAGGCTGCTACTTGACATATCTTGTGTAGATGAATGATTAATGATTAATTGATAATGGATCAATTGGATCAATTCTTAATTTCTTACTGCATCCATATTCATTCTCACTGTTTTCCATATGAATTATGCGTGGCAGCAAAACTTAACTCACAATATTTAAAAAAAAATTCATTGCAACAATACTGAGTTTAGTAAATATGTAATAAGTGCATCTGGAGTTTTTATCTATGCTGTCCAGTAAAGTAGTTCAAATTCAGCGTTTGATCAAGTACCACATAGTAAATTCTCTATTTAGCCATCTCAAAGCTAGTTTTTGTTTCTAGAATTTTATCAACCGTGGTTGTGAAAAGCTTGTTAGAAGGATAAAGGGATAAAAATAAAAATAGAATATTCAAATTTCATAATTACAAAATCGAAACTTGTGTTCAGGGTGTCACTAGTGCGGGAGTCTGGGAACTGCATTCTCGGAAGGTTAGTCACTAATTCCAAAGGTTCACAAAGTTACAACTATTTTACAAAATTTTGCCTTTTTCATCTCATATTAGAAAATTTTAATTTAAATTTCCTCTGCAAAATTCGTTTAATCAAATTGTAATGCTTGATAAATCACTTTCTTCAGAAACTTTGGTTGCATTGCGCATTTCTACCGATCTCTCAAGCAAGCAGCTCTTGTGGTTGACTAACAATGTGTCTGTGATTGCCATCTCGGAACAGCACAGTGATTCTATTTGTATTGTTGTTGCTTGTTCATGTGACTATCTCAATTGTATTATTCAAAAATAAAATTTGCGATAAAAAATAAAATAAACACAAAAAAATAAATGTTTTCAGTATATTGAACACATAGAATTATTTAATGCCTAAATTTTTACATTGGTTTTGTTGTGTTTGTATTGTATCTCATATCTGTAATGGGTCTCAAATGACCAAAAATGTTCTCTGTGATTATTTCGCCACTTTACGAAGTTCAGATTTAATGAAATGGACTTTTGTCGATTGAATGCACCCAAAAAAAACAGTTAGATTACACTAATAACATGAGAAAATTTAATCGGAGAACAAGAAATAATATAAATTTCAACAAATCTGTTTGTCAGAACAAATTGCTGAACAAAAATAATCGATTGCCAACACCTATACCGCTGTATACTTAATGCTTATAAACAAGCAATTTTCTGTTATTTGAATACGAGTCATTTTTTATTTGTACAATATTACAGTTATGAATTACTGTAATCGCTAAGATGGGACAAACATTTTTCTAAGGTTTTTGTACCTTGTGTTCAGGATGCAAGAAGGCTAGAAATTATGTGACACCCTGCTTTTGTTTGCCTTGCTTTGAGTACATCTGAAAGGATGTAGTTTTACTTTAATCTATATTTGTTAAATATCAGTCTTAAAGAGTACTTTCTGTGATCTGGATTTCTACTTGAACTGTTGTATTATTGTTCAAAATCTGTTTCTTCTATAGTATTTAGTCAAAGCAAATGAAGTGAAGATGAAGAAAGGGGTTGAATTAGTGTATCATTTGATTGACTTTTATAAAACGCAACTTCAATACTTTCATAGTGGTATGGAGCTATTAGAGGATATGAGAAGTTATTTTGATGGATTAACTGAAGAATTACAGCTGGTAAGATAAGCTCACATTGTATCTTATCAAACTATTGCTTGTTAAATATTTTGAAGCAAATTTTACATCCTGTTGTTCTGTATATAGGAATTACTTCATGGTTGATAAGTACGTACAATTTTTATTCACAAGTTGCGAGAGAATGTCAAACAAACAAGCTTGTCCCTGCAACTGAGTGACTATGATATTCTCTCGCAAGGAGTGTCCAAAATCGTACACGCAAATCAACCATCAAGTAAACAGTTTATTACAATCATGAGTAACTGGAGTCTAAGAATTGGAAACACGTTGGCATTGTAGTGCCTGTAAGTTCTACAGGTATTGATATTCGAAAAAATCTCAAAAACTTGAAATTTAAAATATTTGGAAAACAGAACAAAAGAAGAGTTCAATGATTTACTTTGAAATCAGAGGAATTCCAACACTCAATTTACGACCATATTCACACCTTTTTTATTTTATTTTGGAGATTTATTGTCCGTATTCACATGGACAGAGAGAGGCAGATGTTTTCACCATTGATCACCCCCTCCGTAAACACTGGCATACAACGGTGTTCCTTTTCCATAGACAAGGAGGGCAAATTGGATAAGATCCAATAATTATTAGAACCCAACAAGAATAAACTATGATTCCATCTTGCAATTTGATTGGCTAATGCTCGTGACGCTATCTCACGACAGCAAAGCGCGAAAATCAAAACAAACCAACAAAATAATTTAAAAATCACATATTGGCGAACAAAAATAAATCAACCATTTACCAATTAGATTACAACTTTTATCTATCATCATATATTGTAAGAAGTTGTCGGAATCAGTCAATGTTTACTCTACAAGAGCCATCTGTAACCATGCTGTAACTCTGTGCCAAAATTGCTCTTGCAATGTTTGGGCTATAGCTCGATCCTTGATTTAAAATTTGGATACTGTGAAGTTCCGTAAAATTAGAATTCTCCTTTTCTTTTACCTTCAAAACTAGATTGTGGGCAGAAAATAAAGCTAGGCGGCTTTGCTCTTATTAAGAACCATGTCATGCTACATTATAATAAAAACATCCTTGCTAAAAAAAACTATGGTGTGGCCTTTCGTTGTAATTCAAAATTCAGAACAACTCCAAAACTCGTGCAAAACACTGCTATAGCTTTTGCACAATTTTGGCGTCATTAAATTGGGAGAATTTAGAGATTCATCGTGAGGGCAATGGCAATATGTATACAAACGAAAAGACACGTCAATGTATCTATCAAAAGTTTAATTACATGTTAGTTGTGTTCTAAACCAAATAGTTGACACTTGTTCCGTGAACTATAGTCTCATGGCACACATGAGTCACTCCAGGAGAAAACTCAAAGGCGAAAATCCCTCGCCGCTGCGGCTTGTGATTTTCTAATGCCTTCTCGTTTTCTCCTTACGTGCCTCTCGTGTGCCATGAGGCCATAGTTCACGGCAAGTGTTAACTATCTGTTTATTATCATTATTGCTAGATAACTCTTTCATTCCTTGTTGCATGTCTGCTAAATTGATTTCCATTAGAATCTGCTTTTCAATGAAGCTACCATCACAGACAAGTGTAGCAATTCTTGGCTTCATTTAGAAATTTTATCACATTTTGCAGAAAGCTCCGATTGTCAATCTCCATATGGAATGTCTCACTAGTGGAGAAACTCTGTCGTCCAATCAGAATCATTTCTATACCATCGACTTTAAGTCTGTCAATCTATGTACTCATTAAAGAAAACCCATTGTCATGCATTTTATCAAGTAAAGCAAACATCACAACTCCTCTATATTTTCTTATAGCTTCGCACGAAGCAAGATGATGAACGAAAGGACTTAACGGAAATCAAATCGCAATTAAAATGTAATTTACAAGTGGAAAAGACAGAGGTATAACTGACAAAAATTTCAACTTAATTCTGCCTGCGATGTAACATTGTAAGGCTATCTATTGGCTTGACTGCATCATGCATTCAATGCCACCCAACAATTTAAGCTGAACCAGAATTAAAATTCTGCCTATAATGACACTTTGTAGAGCTCTAATATCTAATCCATCTCTTGTTGTCCACTCTACCACTGATACATATTCTCTGGTTCTTCAATCAACGCTGGCCTGAGGCTTACTGGTCTGCTGCATGAGCATGTAAAATATGCAGTTATATTCTATGTTATATACCGCTGAATAATAGGCCAAGGGCCTAGGCCAAACTAAAATTTAAAGTGCGTATAAGCATAGATCACCAGAAATGAAATTTAACCAGTAGCTAGAAATATTTTTTCATCTCTACAGGATCTTACATCATATTTGAACAACTGTGTGACTTCTTCCCAGTCAAATCTTACTTAAAAGTTGTCTGACAGCGACAAAATTGACTTTTTAGTTTAATCCAACCTTGATAAATTTGCTAAATAGAATCTTATTTTCATGTGAATCTCATTTTAAATGTGTTATACATTATTCTTGTTCAATCTGAGGTGTTAAGAGGAATTTTGCTATTGTTACTGCAAACCCATGTCAACACCACAGATTAGCACTCCATTGTTGGTTTTTGAAATTCCCAGTGATTTACCTTGTTTAGATCACTGATTGACTTATTCAATGATGGAGGATTCATTTTACTGAAATAGATTTCATAAAAAACACGGTGGTGCCACAGGCTGCAAAGTGGCAATCTAATATTTCCACCTCAAAATGTAAATCTATTTATAATTACTGTATATTTATATTTTAGGGTGAGAAAAAGACAGTTTATAATCTACATGGTCAGCAAGGTGATAAGATTCATGGCACAGAAAAAAGTGGCTTCCTAAGCAAACGCAGTGAAGGGTAAAATTTGCAATTTATTATTCTGTCAGATTGATATATAGGAATGCTGTCAACTCCAGTCCCAAAGCTGAGGAAGGGAATGATACCAAGTTGTAAGACACACTCCCTCTCAACATTTGTGTCACTTCAAACATAGCACCAACAAGCTAAAGTGTAATGCAACATACCACATCTTTATCTCCTTGATATGATATTAGCGTGAGTTTAAAGAGAAATAGCTACCGTAGTTCAAGTTATAACGGTGTAATTGATTTTTAAAGATCGGTATTTTGAGAAAATGTCTTCTTTGCTACCAAAGTTGACGACTTATCGTGACTGCAAAAAATCCTCTTTCCGCAAATCTGTTCAATCCAGGTACCCAATTTTTTCTTCTATTTTTCTAATAGTTTTTCTTTTGCTATTTTCTTTGTTAGTGTGCGGAAACAATGGCAGAAACGTTATTGTGTTGTTAAAAATGGACAATTTACATATGCTCATAGTACGGTGAGTTTATTAGAGCTTATTTTTTGCCAGCCAAGCCAAGTGTGGACAACTACATACTGTATATTGAATGAAAACAGAAATGTGATTTGACAATGGTCTATTCACTTTGTGATAAGTGTAGATTTAGATCCATACTGCTTGTTTCATTGGAATGTCAATTCAAAATGACTTATCATAGTTATCAGTGATCACCATACCAGGGATGTTAGTAACGATTACAAAAGTAACGGCGTTACTAGTAATCGTTACTTTTTGAGTAACTTCTACTTGT